>NJRP01000071.1:390315-425272 GCA_003063835.1 Aphaenogaster floridana | reverse complement strand
TATATATATATATATATACGGATTCGCATATATATATATATTTTTTTTTTATTACACATAAACAATTACATGAAATTGTTTATGTGTAATAAAAAAATTACATGGCTCACATTCGCTTATTTTTTCTAAATTATCCTTGATTTTATATCTGAGAGCCTACTATCATTAATATTTAGTAAAAAAAATTACGCTACGTGTTGTCAAATTAGAACTGCAAAAATTAAAGTTGCTTCGTAGATCGATGTTTCCAGGATTATCATCAAATATGTCATTATCATTTCCAGGATTATTATCTCCCTAATATGTTATTACTTTATCTTTTTATTGTTTATCGTATATTGTTGCGATAGAAAATTAAAGGGTAATGAGAATCATCGTTATTCCATTTTGCTTTTTACATCCATTATTTATGCTCGGCTGCGCAAAATGCACGACCGGCTCTGCACGAGACGTGTAATACCCATCGGATTTAATGCAATTTGATGATGATATAGAAATACACGATTATACACGGGCTATTAATCGCACGACGATGACTGTTTATACGATATTACGTTCATCATATTCTCACGTAATTACGCAGGGAGGATAATGAAGCGCTGGAGCGGGCGTGCCGTCAAACGCGCTTCTGAATTTTACTCTTTGCTGTTTGAGTCATCGCGATAATCAGAAGCGCAATTGGAGATGTGGGGAAGAGATTGGGAGAATTGGACATTTATTAAGGTAATGTAATTTTTATTCGCGTAACACTTACAAATTTTTATTTGCAATTTACAAATTACATGTAGCGTTTAGTGATATCTTAACCGATTTGCTTTTCTCGTTAATATTACTTACCCTCTCCTTTCTATTTCTCCAATTATGTGCTTTGGATCATCGTGATAATTCAGAAAACAAAGAATATATTCTATTTTATTACAAATTTCATGCACAGAAATCTATTTATATATATTATAAATATATAATATATTTTTATAAATATATTAAACATTATTTATTTTTATGTAAATATTTTTATATGTATAAATATCATATATATGTATTAAAATGTTTCTGTACTGGAAATTAAAAAAAGAATTAACGTTACTTAGTAAAACAAAGGTTAAGTGTCAACTCAAGAGAACGCTTTCCTCGTCACGAACGATAATTGCAAGATTTGCGAAAGACAAGCACTTGAGTTGAATTGTCGGAAAAATCGAGCCAGACTATACTGTCGGTTGCTCTATTTGGAACACGCCTTAGGGAAATAAAGGATCGTCGTCTGTCTTTTTCGGGAGGTTTGTAGAAGCGGGGGCTTCTCAGAAGTGGAGACTTCTCGCAATATCGAACGCACCTATATCAAAGCACCGTGGAAGCACACGATTGCCGGTCTTCGTGCGCGCTTTGCACAGTGATAAGATTTCTTCGATAGCGCAAACGAGAATTGATCGTGAACGAGAAAGCCTCCGCTTCTTTCAAGTTCTTTGTCGTTTCAAACATAAAAATCAAATACTCGACAGAGATAATTCGAGTATAAAATCAGCAAATAATTATTAATGTACCTCCCATAAATAATTCTGGATCGCAATTTCTGTTACAATATGCGATTTACATCCCATATATAGTTATGTACTTAACAACATATTTAAATTTATTGCTAACATAATTGCAATTGTGCGATATGAATAAAATGCGTAATGCAGGCGTATATAATTTATTAATTGCAGAAACTAGTGTCGCGTGCGTGAACATAATTTATATAATTTAATAACGATAATAATTGCGGAGTGTCTAATTATATCCGATTTAACAATATGTCATCTGTAAGCTCGTATAAATTTTTAGATTCCAGTTTGAATGCAGAAAGAATTCACTGTGCGCATCAATCGTCCGGCTTATATCCCTTACATCCACGTGTAATTTAGGACACCGGTGTGTCGAACTTATCCTCTACCCATTGAAAACGTAAGAATTTATATGACTCAATATCTGGCGACACGATGTATCGCAGACACTCTTCGGAGTACTCGGAGTATACGCTTCAAAAGACAGGGCTGTGATCAGGAATCTTTCAGCTCGAGAAACGAAACGTGTTGAAATTATCTCTCCAACCCGTCATTTAATTCGATAAAATTTTAACAATTACCACGGAAAGAACGGTTTTGCTAAAGTTTATAAAAATTTGGCCAGATACAGATCTGAAAATAATTTTGTTAGACCATCAAAAGTAACTACGTGGGACATGATAATAATGCTGCAAAAAGTTTTCATATTCCAGCAAATATTTTGAGCGTCCTGCATAATTATTTTAATGGCCCAACAAAATTATTTTCAGATCTGTATCTGGCCAAATTTTTAGATATTTCAGCAAAACCATTCTTTCCGTGCACATCCACGTGCGTTGTACACGGAGAAAATTTTATATTAAAAATTACTATGTATGGCAGTAGCCGTGGACCATTGCTGGAATTATAAAAATGTTTACTATGTTATTATATTAATAATTATTAAACTCATTTTTGTGAAAACATAGTAAAAATGTTTATAATTCCAGCAATGGTCCACGGCTACTGCCATACATAGTAATTTTTAATATAAAATTTTCTCCGTGTACTAAAGGATAATAAACGGAAAAGACAAATGGAGTGACCGATAACGTAAATATAAAAAAGCGAGTGTTGCTTTTCAGATATTTTTTTTAACGCGTCGTTAAAAGATATCCGCGCGATAATAAGATCGTATCTTTAGAAACCGTTCCTTTTCAACAAAAACGCATTAAAAAATTGCGAAAGTTTCCTCCTTATCAATCGCTCGTGATGCCGATCGGCGAGAAAAATTTTCTTGAATTAAGCGAACTGCCGATTACAATTAAGCTCGAGCGTGTACTTAGAAGGCTCGATTCCTAAAGTTTCTCGGCGTCGTTCCTCGCGGCCCCGTACTTTGAAAAGTTCGACTCCTAGAGTCTTTCGGCCACCTTGCCTCGATAATCACGGCCCTGCTCCGAGGAAGTCGCGCGCTGTGTACACGCCGCGGTGTGCGTAGGTACACACACGTGCGAACGCCACGCGAGCATAAAACAGCTTTGCGCCGATAGCGGCGCCTTTGATGTGCTCTCGTCCCCCGACTACCTCCGCCGTAAAATTCTGAAACGCGCTGACGTACGTGCGTCGCGCCGCGGAAAGCGGTGATCCGCCTTTGACGGGCGGAACGCGCGATCGCTCGTTCACTCGACGAGATTGCTAATTTTCCCGATCGCGTTCTAAGCAGAGCGCTATTTAAAATCGCAGACCGTGGAGATGCATGAATAATATGCAGATTCTAACGAACGAGGGTTGGGGGGGGGCGGGTAGAGGAGAAGGGGTATCTGCGAGCGAAAACTTGAAGGTCAGGCACAGCTGATAAGGGTGATCAGAGACGCATTGTTTCTTTTCTATTTTCTTCCCTTTTTTTTTCGTATGCATTCAACCCTTTGCGTATAATATTTCATCTCGCCGCGTACACGGAGATCGCTTCAATGCGCGGCGGAAGAGATCAGTGCGTGTCCCCGTTGACATTAAAATAGAATTACTTATCGGCACGGTAGCACGGTTGGGCAAATGCTGAATCAGCAAAGGCCAGATAACGGCCGATAAGAAAGTTACACGATATCGATGCTCGATTTAATGGAGTGGGTGTGGCCACGGGGCCGGGTACAAGCTGCCGTCGAGGAGACACTATCGAAAACAACGTATGCATCTGTGCTTTGTCGGCGAGAAAAATAAAAGAGGTTCAAAGAGTTTAATCGCTCGATCATCGCGCGGTATATCGCCGCCGCGAAAGTCGCGTCGCGACAAACCGCGTGGTTGCTCGCGTTTGCGCGCTACATCGGCGATTACGTAAGATCTGCGTGACAATGTAGAAATAACAAAAGAGAATGTTGCGCCAATACTTCGAAAAGATACTTTCAATATTTTTCGAGATATATTTAATTTAATTTAATTTACTTTATTGCGTACAAACAGATTTACATGAGGTTACATGGAAGTGAGAAAGAGAATACGCAAATGGTGAGGCATCAGCATGGCTACTGTTTTAATGCCTACCAGATAGCTCATGTGTATACATAAAGGGAAAAAAAGAAGTAAAGAAGAAAAATATATGTTCTTAAGGTATAGTTTTTTTAATTTCAAGGAGAGAAGTATTTTGCGATCCCGTAGAATAATTTTATTTTAAAATTTCAAGGAGAAGTATTTTGCGATCGTGTAGAGTAATTTTATTACATAAGATTTGGAACATAAGACTATGAAAATACACTGGACACGTATAAATGTGAGAAATACAATAAAAAAAATAACTGTATTACGAAGAAAACAAAGAAATAGTATAAGCGATGTGTAATGCACTCAGTGAAGTTAATTAACGTAATTAATTAAGATAATAAAGCGATTAAAAGAGAAAGAGGGAGACAGAGCGATATTGTAGAAAATTATTTGTATTGTTGAAGAGATTAGCGTTTCTTCTGAAGTGTTGGTTGTGCGTGTGATTGTAAAATAGGAGTAGTTTCTTTTTATTAAGCTGTGCAAGAATTGCACGTGCAGTTAAGAGGCGACATTTGTGACACGTATCGAATGAAAGAACAATGGAAATACGTGATGTAAACTGTTCGGTAGTTCAGGGGGAGGATTAAGGTCTCTGTTTAAGTTCACACACCCCACCCCAACATCGCGTATCGTTCCACACATGGGAGTTAAGTACGTGACATCTTACGGCGTATAGCCGCGTAGATATTATCTGTACGGGGCATATGACACCCCGAGCCGAGAGACTGGCAGAAGCGATGGGCGTCTGTTCGGTTATTGAGACTAAGCAGATGATATCGCCTATAAACGATTTGAAGCTTTAATAACGGGAAAATATATATCGAGTGCCGTGTAGGTTCAAAGGGGATGATCGGTGGGCGAGTCCAACGAATGTCGTCGTTTCTGAAGTTCTGCAAAATTTTTATGGGCTTAATCGAGACCTTTCTGCCACAATTTTGACAAATAAATTATATTTGTGCAATATTTTAGATGAAAATTTGTCATATTATAAGGAGATGTTATACATTAAAAAGAAGAGAGTAGTGTTAATTCAACATTTTTAGTGGAAAACTGGAAATACAGATGTAAAAATACAGAAAATGCATAATATTTTTTGAAAAAAATCTAAATGCATCTGAACGATGATATAGCATTCTTATGAAAATTCTGCAATAAGTCAGGAAAACAAAATATACATGTTTTGAATAGAATATGTAATTCTAATTTTCTTAGAAATAGTTCATATTGGTAAAATTTTTTTTGGATTAGTAGAAGTAAGGATTGTGCCTTTTTTCCTTAAACAGGTACGAGGAGGGCGAGATAACAGTGTAGTTACACGGAAAAAAAAGAATGTTTGTGCCAACCAGATTCTGGTTGGCACAACCATTCTTTTTTTTCCGTGTAAAAATGTAAAAAGGTTTGCGGGTTACCACCGTATCTTGATATATCATTAATGTCAATGTTCTGTGAACATTGAAGTTCATTTCATCAGTATGAGGAGAACAATCTAATACTGATTATTTCAGAAAATAATTTGAAAGAACGAATTACAACAGTTTGTTTTAATTTAACTAGTAATCTGATAATCTGACAATATTATGAAAAACATAAAAAAAACGTATTAAAATATTTTAGAGTGTTACGGTGGTATATTTGAGCACTTAGTGTAATAAAGTAATTTTATGACATCAAATGTGTAATACCTGGCAAAGTATTGACTCCGTATAATAAGAATATTGTATATTATTGTTACACTGTAGTTATTCCTAAAAGTCTATGAAATGTATCGCTTCCAGATTTGTAGTTTTGTTTTGTTTTGCCCTCGGAGTAAGGCGGGCGGAAGTAAGGTTTCTAAAAATCTGCGTGTGGTCCGAAACGTCTTTGGCAGCAATTTCTACGTGATTAGTGAGAGAAATATTCAAGGCTAGTTGTCCCAGAAGCGACGCGGATTGGGTCTAAAAACAGAATAGGAAAATTCTTTTCAGTTTCAGCGTAACTTGAATCCTACGACATTTGACATCTGCGGTCAGGAATAGGAAAGCGAGAAATCAGAAAATCGCTGCGCCTGTTTTTCAAGTGGCAGTGGTCCCGATAGGCTCCCAGAATGCCACTTGAATAGTGTCGAATTAAATACGAGGTTTCACCTTTTTTGAGAACACTGAACTTGAAATAGAATGATAACACTATTCACAATAACGTATCGTCTATTTATTATAATGATTCTCATATGGTTTTATTTTTAATCTTTGTTAACATGCTTTGTTAATGAATAAACAAGATATATAGTAATTTGAATGTAGAAAATTAACAAATTATTTATTATAAGTGTATATATTTCTCCAATAAATATATCAACTAATTTAGAAAGCTTTAAATTTATACACGAGAAAGCTATTAACACAAAAATTATTTCAATGTATATTGCATTATAAACATTTTTTATTAAATATAAAAAATAATTAGTATATATAACAATTTTTAAAATTAATTGTTCAAATTCGGAATATTTGTCAAATTGTTCCAACAAATTCTTACCACTAAACCATTCTTTTCTAATACAAAAATCTCTATTTATATCTAACGATTTGTTAATAATTAAGTCGATTATAAATATTAAATAATATGCTCAGTTTTTATAGCGATAACTGTTATTTACAAATAATCGAGGCATTTCTTTGTTGAGTGTAATCTCCTCTTCTCGTGGTTTACTCCATATAAGATGAACTCGTTTAAATCACAGCCCAGGTCAGGTTGTGACAAACTTTTCACCCTTTGTCACGAGGGCAGTTAATTTCGAAAATTATGCTGTAAACAAACTGTCACCGTCTGGCAAAGATGCTAGTGTCTCGAGTGTTTTTCGACTTCGAGGGCATATTTGTAGATAACTTGTGAATGATATGGGAAGAAGACCCATATCATTGGGAAAGAGAGATTTAGTCAGCATGTTTTCCTGCGGAGTCAAATGTTAGGTATTTTTCACGCAAGGCTCTCGAAAGTCACTAAAAATTTCTTTAATCATCGACCGGTTTCCCGAGGGTATTGTTTTGTACCAGTATCGGGAAATTGGTTGAGAGATTATTTAACTCTGAGATTTTTTTTATATAAATAAAAGTTCCGGTTCTATTAAATATATTCCAGTAAGAATACGTTTTTACGCGTGCGGAATTCTGCTACTTCCAATACTCGCGTAAACATGTAACGTTAAGCGGGATATTTTCTAGAAGAACAAAAATGATTTTAAATTTGTTAGCATTTCCTTTTATTAAAAAAATACTGGATAAAAGAAAAAGCTCAGGTACGCATAAATATGTACTGCCGTTTCAAAGGAGCATTAATCCGGCATGAGAGAGAAACGGGGAGAGCGTGTGTTCTAGCAAGTACATGTTCAATTTGGTAGTTCCAGTACCTGTGTAGTTTTGCAAGGAGTGGCAGAGCGCAAACGAGAGACAAGAGAGAGAGAGAGAGAGAGAGGAAACGAGGGAGATAGATGGATGACGGCGACGTACAAAGACGCTTCAGGGGTGACGAGAGTGTGCGAAGGGGGTGAACGGGCGGCGAGGGGATCTGCCTGCCTCTCTCTGATGGAGCTTGAAACTGAATTAACCATCCCCGCCCGGGGCCCGTGATCTCGTCGCAACCTCATCTCGGCGACCATTATATTTGTCTTTGTATGCTAAACATTTTGTGGAATTATACGAGACAGGTTTCGAAGAGTCGTCCCTCCCTCTACCCTCTCTCTCTCTCTCTCTTTCACTCCTCCTTTCTCCCCCAACCCTCCCCTCATCCTATCTCTGCAACGTGATCGAGAAACGATAACGATTACAGGGCATTCCTCCCTTGTGCAAGATTACTTTCCAGGCGAAAAGCGATCAGTAAAATACCGTCAGTTTTCCATGCGTTTTTTATGCACGTCGAAAGAATTTACGAGCAACGAGCAGAACTGCACTCGCATTCAAAGTTCGCAAAATTCGGAGAAATAGGCTTATTAAAAACAAGCGTGCTTAGGACATGAATAATCGAAGTATTATTGAAATGTTTTTTTTTGTCATTGTTCGCAAAAAGATTTTTTACGATTTTTTATCTTCTATCTACGGGTTAAAACACTGATCTTTCGAGGTGTGCACGAAGTTGTATTTCTTCACTTTCCACGAATCTTGCGCGTGGAAGATATGTGTCGAAAAGTGAATGTAGGGAAAATCTTTTCATTTCTGATGAAAGTATATATTGAAGATTATACATAAACTTATTAGTGTAATCAAGTGTTATTAAAGGAAGATCGGATGTCAAATCGTTCAAAGGGTTCGTAAATGGAAGAATGTGGCGTGATATATCTTGAAATATCTTCGTAAATAACGCGCTTACGTCATTCCGCGCGATCAACAAAAGCTTCCTTCTCAACTCGTGACGTTGACGTACTTCTCCGTCGGTGTCACGCTGTCTGTGCTGTTATAAATCGATAAGTGGATAAGATAATCTTTACCACCGTATTGTCACCGATAATGATACTGTCTATGATATCTTGCCGCGCGCTAGTTGTCGACTTTCTCCATGTTCGTTCTGTCGAAAGGATATTTTTACATTAATTATTGCTATCCTTATTAGATAAATCCTTTCTAAAATTAGACTTCGAAAATTAAAATCTATATCTTTCATATTTACCTTTAAATATAATCTCTCTCTCTCTCTCTCTCTCTCTCTCTCTCTCTCTCTCTGTCTCTCTCTGATTTTGTATTTTATCTTATGTAAAAGTACAATTATCTTGCACCGAATCAAGCATGCTAAATATAAAGGGACTTAAGCGATAAAAATTAAAAGAACAGATATTACCTACCGTTATCTTAACAAGAATTCCTTTAACTCCAACATCGCTTCAGCGACTTTTGATGGCTTAAGATGCGTATGATAATGATGACTTGATGCTGTAAATATCGTAAAAATCAATCGTTTACCAAACAGGTTCCATCAGTTTGTTCTCATTAATACAGCTTAACGTAAAGATTCATCTTCCTTGACTTTGACGTAAATTCGTGGCGAATGTATCGGTAGCATCGATATCCCAAATATCATGCTGCGCTGCATCGTTAACGTATAATGAGATTACCGGACCATACGTCGGAAAGAGTATTGGATGAGGACGAGGAAGATGGATTATGCTGTTAAGAGTAAAACAAATGCTTGTCCCAATTAGTAACACTATACGACGAAACAATGTAGCCACGCGCTATTAAGAATGATTAATCTGTTGTTGTTGGCTTTTGAAAATTTCGGAAATTAAAAAATCTTAAATTATTATAAATCTAAAATTATATTTTACATATTTACCCTTTTTATAGAAAACTATATACGAAATTTTTACAGAAAAAAAATATAAATATGAGAAACGCCAATATCAGTCGCAGATCTTGATGCCTATAATAATTATTATTTTTGTGAATTTTCCTACTCATGCGAACTGCGCGCCGCAAATTTATCGGTCTTGAAACACAATCCTTAGGTACATGAAGTCGGAATTAATTCACATGTTATAAATTGCGAGCAATTTAATAATTTTGATGCTAACAAGCATCTATAAGATCCCCCCTTCTTCGAAAACTGTAAAGAAATTATTGCGAAAATTCACAAAATAATTATTATTAGGCAAGATCCGCCGCGACCGATATTGGCGTTTCTCATATTGGTTTAATTTCGTCGGTCCTAGTCTTATTCTTGTAAAAAATATATAGTTGATACCAAATTTTCGAAGAAATAAATTTGTTTTATCTATTGATTACATTCTTTAAACAATGAAGGACCAATTATATTCTCATATTGAACTATCCATATTTTTCGGTATTATCTCGAAGTATTGAAAGTATTAAGGTATAGACCTATTCGACTAGGACACGACAATTCGCGTCGTCCACCAAATATGCCAGTGGCGCCATGTTGTTTATATACTAATGGTTTGTGATATGTAATCCCTATCTACGGTAGGGGTGGTTTCGCGCCCGTCGACCCTGTGGTTGGCTCGCATGAAAACTTGCGTGAGTCGATTATCCGATGCACCATGCTGGAAACGTGCCTGTCCGTTCACTGCAATGGAGTTTGTAATAACAGAATTGCCTCGATTTTCACGTATGTGCACGTGTCGTTTATACCTACGTGTGCAACGCGCGGGGGCTTTACCTTCGCGTATGAAAAATCGTCGTTTATCCATGAAAACGCATTTCTTCCGTTGTGTAATTTTATCCTACAATTGAGAGTAAATCTGTAACTCTAGCACACAATAAATCTGCAATATTAGCGCATCTCGATAAGGATGAAAGGAACCCTTGATAGTTCTCATAAATATGACTGTCTTTTCATAATTTCAATAAAGAAATTTTATTTAAGCAGATATATCAGTTTTCCGTTATAAATTTCGCTGTTTCCTTAACGTAAATAATTTATTCTTTCATTTTCTTTTTACTGTTATTGTCACTCCATCACAATGAAGTTATTATTATTGTTATTATCATCATCATCATCATCATCATCATCATCATCATCATTATCATCATCATCATTATTATTATTATTATTATTACTATTATTATTATTATTATTATTGTCGGGTCGAAGAGATATTTTTAGAGGTTTAGGTTCTCAAGCAGCATTATTGCTGATACCTCAACTTTTGATTGTGCAATTGTGAAAATGACGTTTTCAATGTATAATTTTTTTGCTGTGTAATTTTCTTTGTAGCTACTGCATATCAATAAAGTCATTATTATTATTATTATTTTATTATTATTATTATTATTAAGAAAAGTACAGTCTGCTGGGGTTATCTTTCTTCTTGAATTTCGGGGAGGATCGTTCACCCGCCATTTACAGCCCGTGGCACCCGAACTTAACGAACTTACGTTAATTTACTCGAGATTATGTGTCAATTTTACCAACGAACCGACACATTTAAGTACACATGTATACGTATGTGCGGCATACACGTTTGATCTCGCATTCCGTCTCTCATCGGCGCAACATTTTCAGCTTACGTCGTCGTAAGCGGCAAAACCCTCTCTCTCTCTCTCTCTCTCTCTCTCTCTCTCTCTCTCTCTCTCTCTCTCTCTCTCTCGCTCTGCCGTCCCTCGCCCTGCCGCAACCCCCTCCGGCGAGTCTTGCGGACGCGTGGCGACGACGCGCGGCGGGAGAACGGCGGTTGTTCTGCGGATGGGTAGCGTCGCGACGCCCCGCGGGGTCACCCCAACCCGGAAGCTCCGCCCCTGTGGAAGTCTGGCCGCCAACCGGCGTATCCAGCGTACGGGACACGGTAGGAGGAGCCACCGTGTCGTCGTCGTTGGCGCCAGGTAAACGGCGATCCTGTGGGCCCCGGCCGCGGCACTCGGCCGCTTAGTATCGCGCCGACTCTCGAGTAAATATCTTCTTGTTCCTCTTTTTTTTCCTCTCTCGTGGTCCCTTTCTCTCCCTCACGCTGGTTCCCTCGACCGCGCTCGCTCTCGTCATCGCACCACGCCGCGCGTTTCCCAATTCGAACGGACGAACGAACTTATGTGGGTCTCGCGAGCGAGGAGGCATCGATCGCTCATGATCGATCGTTCCTGAAGTGACGATTGTTTCCGGAGTCAATCAGCTTTATTTTACCTCCGACACTCGGAGGTGCGGGGAGAACGCAGATGGAGACGAAAACGGAGCCGCTGACGCCACCGCAAACCCCACCGACGATCGACAGATCGATGCATCAGCAGCATCAGCAGCAACATCAGCAACAGCAGCATGTAGTTTTTTCCACCTCGAAATGGGCCAAATCGAACATCCTCGCTGGCAGGTACTTCCAGCAGCAGCAACAGCCGCCGCACGTCCAGCCGCAGCAAAGCGCTGGCAACTATCAATCCGCCCTCATCAATAACTGGTTGAAGGACACGGCGTGGCTGACCATCAGGAATTGCTGCCCCCAACGCCCTTATCTGTATTATCAAGGTCAACCGGGCATGTTCCCGGTGCCGCCGCCGCCGCAGCCACCGTCGTTCCTCGCTCGTAGATCAACGGGTCAGAGGCCCAAGAAACAGTTCATCTGCAAGTTCTGCAATCGACAGTTCACGAAGAGCTACAACCTGCTGATCCACGAAAGAACGCACACCGACGAGCGACCGTACTCGTGTGACATATGCGGGAAGGCTTTCCGCAGGCAGGATCATCTGAGGGATCATCGGTGAGTACTCCAAAATGCACGCTCCAATTCTGATGATGTTCATACAGCACAGAACATTGCAACAACATTTCAGCAATATGTAGTCTGTTTTTTTTTAGCTGCACTTCTGAACTAGTGTAATAAGTCAGAACGAGACAAATATATTTTCTTTCATTCTAACTTATTACACTATAGTTCAGAAGTGCAGCAAAAAGAACAGACCAATTGTTATGTTACTGTAATGTTATTGCAATGTTGCTGCAGTTTCTGTGCTGTATGGGTGGTAATATGTTACATCGATGTGGCACGAAATTACGGCGTTTATGGTTTTTACGAAACAAGAGTTGTAAAATAATTTAATTGTAAAATAATTTAAGAAGGCAAGATAACAAATAATGGAAAAAGGACCGCGCGGTTTTAACATGATGCAGTAGTAACAATGTAACTCGGCGGCTTACATTGATATTAAATTCCGTAATAATAATTGTGCGATAGTGAACGTAGATAAATTTGAATTATAAATTTAATTTGTTCTGATTTTACCATAACTGAAATTAAAAGTAAGTAAAATTGTATCGGAATTCTAGTACGAGGTTTTAGTATAAGAATAAATCGAATTGAGGTGGTGCAACGTTGGTATCTGTCACATTAATGTATTAAAATAATGTGTATGCAATTAACGGTTAGAATAATGCAATAAATGCCGTACATCATTCGGGAGAATTTTCAAAAAAAGTCTTTAACTATTTATGAGAACGTGCATGAAGAAATTTCGAAAAATCTTTGAATATTTACTATCCTTGAATGCTCTCAGGTAATTTTTTGTAAACGTCTGTTCTTCAATTTTTTGTATCTGCCTTTGACATGTTAGATATATTATCTGTGAAATCCTTGCGATCCCTTTTGTGACCTTTAGAAGATACAATATACATAAAAGTACGGCATAAAACGAACATTTCATGCCGCTTTTACTAATGCATAAACAGTGATGATTTCACAGATCGACAATGATTTTGTATATTTCTATGTTTTTCGAAATTTATATGCATTTAAATTAATTCTATAATTTTTTGATAAATAAAGAATATAGATATGTTAAACTACAGGAAAAGTCTGTATACAGGGTGTCCCGCAATAAGATGTACAAAGCTTAAGTATGTGTTCCTGACGTTTTTTTAAGCCAAAAAGTTCCAATAAACATGTAGTCTAAAATCAATCGTTACAAAGTTATTCCCATTTGAATGCTCTTATGTACGTATGTACATTCGTACGTTCAAGCATCATAAACATAAAAGAGGACTTTGAAAATAAATGCCATATGAAGTCGTTGGTGTATTCGGTAAAGTCGAACACTAGATCAAAAACGATCTCGACATTGTTATGAGTTCCGTCACCTCGATTTCACGAAGGGCGAGAATGTGCCTAGCTAATCGAGGAGGTCATTTTGAAAATGATATGTAAGTGCGACATTTAATTTTGTGAAACTTTAACTGATGTACTTATGTAATAAAATTTTTGACTCACTTAGTGTTATTTTTTGCACGTAAGTGCCAATAACTTTGTAACGATTGATTTTAGGCTACATGTTTATTGGAACTTTTCGGCTTAAAAGAACGTCAGGAACACATACTTAAGCTATGTACATCCTATTACGGGACACCCTGTATAGCATATTGAAATTTTAAGAAAATAGGCTTTGTGCAGTTTAAGAATTTAATTCTGTTTAATATTTTGATAAAATTTTCTCAGGAAATTTCTGATATATTTGATATTACTTATCTATCAGTTAATAATCTGGAAATATTTATTTTCATTATCATCCTCTAAGTATCAACATAAAGATTCATGAGCTAACTGATTTATCCAGGCTGGTATAATTATCAATTAATTGTTATTTTATTATCGTCTGGCTGTTATAGTAGACTGAATTTTTCGTAATAAATATGCCGCATCACTCGCGGCCCATCTAACGATTAGTGATGCTATTACCATATGATATAATAATATCGAAATATTTCGTATAATTTTAAAATATTAAAGTATTATAATATTATATCTCTGTGTGTAACAGTTATATTCATATATTGCTTGAAAACATCTGTGGAACCCCAGATAACATCGAAGTCTTGCAGATATCTAAAATATATCTCAAACTGTTGCATAAGACATCCTTCAAATTCCCAAAAGATATCTTTTCGTAAAAAATGCAAGACATCTCAAGACATAGCAAGACATCCTTTAGAAATCTAAAAGATATCTTTTTGTCTATATTCGAACGTTTCTGAAGTATTTCTGAAATGTATTTTCTGTATATTTACACAAAGAAATGCAAAACAAAGTCGAAAGTACGTATCAGCACTTATCATATAAGCATAAATCAATGACTGAATTACTGTCGATGATTTTTCATTAATTGCACGTAGAATTTTCGTGAAAACAAGTTTCTTGCGCCGACAGCAAAAATGTTATTCTTGTTTCGTTTATAAGAGGATTGCGCACAAAGGTATCGATGCTGATATATATTTATCGTTTATCGATATCGCTTTGTAACATCCGCACTCGTGTGAAAACAGAAAATATCAATTTGCTTCTATCATCAACCTAATTGTTGATGATAGAAGCTGTATGTATAATTATATATCGGTTAGAAGTGGAACAGTAAAGCTGATATTAATCGAAATTAAATAATTAATCAAAGAAGAAAGCGGAGATTACCATCATAAAGAAGTAAATTTGCAAGATGAAAAATTATTGCAATATTTATAAAATTGTTATTTATCAGATCATAAAATACATGTGTATACGGAAAGAACAGTTTTGCCGATGTATCCAAAAATCTAGTCAGACACAGATCTAAAAACAATTTCCCTGAACTATCAAAACAATTATGCAGGGCGCTCAAGTATAATGATAATCAGAAAATTTAATTTTCTAAACCGCCAGTGATGGGAGGGTGTTGGGGGGAGGGGGGAAAATCATATAGATGCTTTAGCATTATTAATATTAAAATTTGTTACTCGCGTAGATGACCACAATCCGTATGGTTGATACGTAGTGACAAATAGAAGTATTATCTCTTGCCAGTTGAGTCGTCTTACAATTTCTTACACGTTAAATATAATGATAATGTTGCAAAAATTTTTGAAATTCTAACAACCAGCTTGAGCGTTCTACACAACCATCTTGATGGTGCAACAAAACCACCTTCAAATCCGTATCCGGCGCCAAACCTCCAGATACCCATCAAAACCGCTCTTTTTCGTGTGCGTCTAACTCATGCACACTGTATAGTTATGAGTTTACCGGACTCTTTACCGGAAAAGTAACAAAAGGTTATCAGTTCGGGTCTGATGGTAATCGGGGCTAATGAACTTTTTACATTTTAGATACATACACAGCAAGGAGAAGCCATTCAAATGCAACGAATGCGGCAAAGGGTTCTGCCAAAGTAGAACTCTGGCGGTTCATAAGGTCATGCATATGGAGGAGTCGCCGCATAAGTGTACGGTATGCGGTCGGAGCTTCAATCAGAGGAGCAATCTGAAGACGCATCTTCTGACGCACACGGACGTTCCGCAGGACCTCAGGATCGAGACCTCGGTGTCGTCGGACTCGAGGATCATATCTACAGAGGTTAGACAAATGGCAGAACGGGTGAGCGGTCTCCTGCCAATTCCGAAGAGCAGTACGCACAAACTCGGCTTCACCATAGAGGACATTATGAGACGTTAGAGAATATATAATTGCTTCTAATTTCAATCTGCGTGCATTGTCCACTATTGTCCATTTCATTCTTGAGTTTGCTTTATATCGTAGTTTCTCATTTTCTACGCATTAAGATCTACGACTTAAATTAACTCATTACTCTCTAAATCTGAATCAGTGCAAAGTATGCCAGAATGATGAGCCAGAAGTATGAACTAAGTTCACTGAGCACAGTGAATAGTCACTGATCTGGCATACTTTGCACTGATTCAGATTTAGAGAGTATTGTTATTGTATACTTTGTTATTATTATTATGTATTATTATTACATACTTTATTATTATTAATTAGATATTTAAATTTGTGTGCTCTTCTAGCATCAGCGGGATTGGTTTCAAGAGTGCCAAGAAACGGTAATAATTTTTAATTTTTTATATAAGTACTATCGATTCAGTGGCCGAATTCAGTTGCAATTTAGTTGCTTTTCTGTTAATGCTAACTCTGTCTCTTCTCCTATCCCACTCGCAATTCTAAGCTCATTCAGAGTATCGACACGCGTAATTAAGGTGTGCGACGTTCTGCCACAAAAACATATAATAAATATCATAGGATTTTACTTTCTGAATGCGAAACTATTGTTGAAAATTTTTCCTTTTTAAATAATTGTTATTTTATTAATAATAAAAAAACAAAATTTCTGTTATTAATTATTAATTAATTATATTTTTTATATAGAATTTTCATAATAATTATACTTTACTTAAAGCTCTTGGCACATATCAGTTGTAATCTCATATTGAATTTTGATGACAATTGATCGTGCAAGCAAATCCCGCATATTTTATTATGTAGCACATAAAATTATGATTACAGAATTATATAATTATAATTACAACTTTTATCACCATTCCTGAGACATCGCAGGCCTTTTTTTACATCACATTATGCGCGAGCAATGTGGGGGAAGAGAGGAAGAGTGAACATCAGCTCGAAAATTGGTCCGAAAGTTGCAACCAATTCGGGACCACTGTTTTATATGATTTATGCGAAATAATCGCTATTTCAGTACAGCACGAAAACAAAGAATCGATTAAACCTCAATTAATTTTAATTGAAGTTTATGGATCTTTGTGTATTTTGTTTTGGAAACGTAATAATCGGATAGCTGTCATCGTCATAGTTTTAATTCCTGTCTATAGTACTTCATTTCCTCACGAGCATTCTTTCTTTTCTTCTTCGTGAGTAAACTCAAGATACATACAAGCTGCATTCGTTGATAGGTTTTTCTCAAGATTACATTCTGAAATTAATTTAAAATACACGAGACGCAACTGCAGTGTATGACACTGTAGTTACAAAGAGCAAAATTACAACTTTGAACTCTAAACGAACGCAAATTGCAATGAAATAACTAATATTGACGCTAGTAATGACGCAGAAATAGCAAGGATAGGATTCTTGTTTGAGGTTTTATGCAATAGCACAGTATTTTAAATAGAGACTTTGCAGACTGCTATCAAGTATAATTAAAAGGCATTAACTTGATATAATATGCGTTCGCTCTTAAGAGTCTGTTATGTCTAGTCAGAGAATTAAAATTTTTCTAAAATTATCCTTCTCACATGTCTGTCTCGTTTTTCTACGGAGTAGATTACGTGAACAAGATTGTTTCGAGAGAACTCTCGTTGACGCGCGCGTAAATGTAAATTTTCTATTTTATTACGTGCGAAAGGGAGATTTTATTTTATTATGTGCACGCAGATTCTGTATATTCTTCCCTATGTAAATATGCTTTGCAAAATATTTATATTATATCGTAAATGTATAATTAATATTATATTTATATTATATATTATGAATGTATGATTAGTATTATATTTATATTATATCATAGATATATAATTAATTATATTTAACTTACATATTTATATTGAATATTTATACTATAATTATGTTTAAGAGTAAGTCTTGTGAATATTCAGCGAATCTTTTGAATTGCCTATGCGTTTATATGTACAATGTCCCACGAATACCTTTGATACTTCTTCGAAGACAAAATATCTGAGAAAATTGCAAAAAATTGCATCATGATGAGATTTTGTCATAAAACAATGAAGGTATTTAAAATGTTTGGGACACAACTTGTATATGTTTCTAGATATACATTATATTCTTAGACGCTGTAAACTCATAGTTCACACGAAAACAGTATTCACTGCACGTCGAGTCGAACTTATCGGGCATTTCAATTACTTTTTTTTCTGACTTACGATGCTGCTGTTGCTGCCGCTGTTGCTGCTGGTACATTTCACTTTCCCCCGATGGGTATCGGTCTCGCACAGACTTCGTGTGTACAGTCGTTGTCAGTCGAGGGTACTCCCAATCTCCGATGTTTTTCTTTTCAACGTAATTTATTCTCATCGTATATCAGGAGAAATCTGAGGCTCGTTGCTTCAACGCGCGTGAACGCACAAAATCTCGATTAAGAATGACGAACTGGCGGACGGCGGAATGAGGTCATTCGACGTCTGAACGCGACGCGTTCATAAATCGAGATACTTACGCGGCTGTAACCAAGGGCGTCCGCAGGATTTTTTCCAGGGGGGGCATGATTCAAAATATTACTTCCAGAATTAGAATACTTATAATAAAGTAGAAAGGCTCAAATGATTATAAAATCATTAATAAAAAATCGGGCTTAGAGCCGTGACAGGGTGTAAGTGTCGTGTTGATTTATTGATAATAAGTAAAAATAGAGATAAAACAGACGTTTCGGTCTCACATTAGACCATTTTCAATGTAAAAATTAAATCAATAATATCTGAACATAAAAAACGGAACGCTAAAACGCAAAGTAACAGACATATTACGCAGATTCTATTAAACGCAAGCTATTCGAAGGACCGACAAAAATATATAAAGTAATGATATTGAAGAGTGGAAATTTAGATTCTGTGAGAGTCGTCATAATGTAAAATTTAATGTATAGTTAACAGTCAGATTCGAAATCGCCAAAGAGAATACTTATAATTTGAATTTATACACCTTTTGAAATTATAATCCTATAGATTAGGGCAGAGATCAGTTAGCACAACTTTGTCTTTCCTTTATTCAAAGGGAGAGCAAATGCTTAATTTTTGGCTGATTCCAAGAGGGGGGAAATGCCCCCTCTTGCCCCCCTTTGCGGACGCCTATGGCTGTAACTCACATATCTGTTTTACAAAATTCCATAAATAGTTCGTCTCGCTGCCGAACGTGTGTGGGATTAGGTAATATGAGGAACATCCGCGAGGGACGATACAGATTTAATTGTGCGTAAATCACAATCGTGCCACGCGGGGAAGGTGTTTGTTTCGAAAGTTTTACCAGGTTTCTCAAAAGCGTATAGTTTCCAGTTTTTAAAATGCACTGACAATTACGATTCGGTCGCGAGGCGTCGAGATAATTAATTGTTCCTCGACGAGACAACGATCTGTGCCGGGAGGGTGCGATGTTACCGTGCCTGTCGTGTATATCGACGGTGTTAATCGAGTCTCTCCGCTAGATTTCTTTCCGTTTCTCGTAAAATTAGAAATTTAGATCAGATAAGGGCGGGAGAAGGGAACAGGAGGACGACATCTCCTGGCCAGTTAGCCGCGTCACCTTTCCCTTCGACGCCACCGGGCGACCCGCAAACGGTCCCACAGATTTCTTTTTTCTTTAATCTAGGAAAAGATACTGCTATATACGATATCCGTAGACCACCCACGATCTCTCACGTACAGGGTGTATACAAAATTCTCGTAGTAGGTTGCTCGATGAATTTGGAATTAATTTTTTAAGCGTTAGGAAAATTCAATGGAAAGGATAATGGCTTTTTAATGTCTGATATCAATAACTAATTGTAAGTAGTTTTTCTAAGAAAAAAATTAAGATTTTATGTATATAAATTGATTATTCAACATTAAAATTGACTAGACCGCGATATGTTTAAAACAATTCAAATTCGAGATAGGCCACTGATGGTCATAGCAGATCTTAGTGCTCCAATAATATTAATGTGTGATTTTTTCTATAAACTGCGTGCCGTTACTATCGGTCTTGAAACGCAGCTCTTTGAATATCACAATATTAAATTAATAATCAATTTAATGATACTGATGCTAACAAGCATCTATAAGATTCCCCCCCTCCCAACCCGAAAAACTATGAAGAAATTTGTTGATTATTCAATATTGTTCTGCAGTTAATATTATTATTTTAATTTTAATATTACTAATTATATCAAAACTCTGTCAAAAATATGTATGAAAAACATGTGATCAGTCATGATTAATATCGTTCAATTCTAGCTGAAAAGATTGAATCTAAATTCGTTAAAAAAATCTGTATGCTATGAGAAGACACTTGACACACCCTGTATAGTTAATGGATTTTTTCTTTTTGAATTTTATTTAACGAGCGTGTTTCCCAGTTTCGGCTCGCACGTTGAGTTACCACTAATTTAAGATCGTTGTAAATATTTATATTCGTGTAGATAGTCTGTAGGTGTGAACTGTCTTCTTCTGTCGTGTAGTTTCGTCGTTCTTCGGTCCGATGAAGTCGCTTGTGCTCTTATCGGCGCGCTGAATGTATAAAAGCGCATTTAAGCGGCTTGGAATATCATCGGACAGTGCGGTTATCTGTTATTATACGATCATACCAAATAGAATCGGAGGAACAAGAGAATACCTCACGCTAGTCGATCGTAATGTATATTTAAATGTTGTTGTTATTAATTGAAAATAAAAATTATTCCAAACGAAATGGCTCGTTAACGTAGTGACGGTCTCGTTAATTCTGAGAATCTCCGTCTTCTTGTAATTCTAATCTAGTATAATTTTTAGATTTGTTGGTCATGTAATTTTACATACTCCTTTTAATTATACAATTTGTGATAGAAATGTATGTATTTCCATTATAAATCGTACAAATTTTAAATTTGCTTGTGTAATTTAATATACTTTCTTGCAGTATACAATACACATATTTTTACACGTCTCGATTAAAGATCTGGACTAATTCCGTGAGTATGGTTCGTTCAGAAAGAGAGAGAGAGAGAGAGAGAGGAGTAGTTCGACGTATCCGGGTTCAATTCAATCTCGCGAGAGTAAACAAGAAGTAGTTCCCTCAGCGATCCCTTTTCGACGCGAGTCGTTATGTGGATCCACAGGAACGAGGCTGACCATCATTCCCGACTTTCCCGACAATAGCCGGCAGTTAACGCGCTTGCCGGTCAGTTAGTACTGTTTAACTTTAATTAATTCCCGCGCCTTCCACGGACAATAAAGCGTGATGAAACGCCGTGCAAACAAAACGTTGATTCTCCCTTTGCTCCTTCATCCTGGAGCTAATTCTGGACCTTGTCGTCATGTTGTTTGTTCGTTTTCTGCTTATAGACGTGTCGATAACGGGCTTTTCTCACGTAATTTTAAATTAAATTTGCAGAGATATTGCCAAATCCGATCTAATAAAACACATAATTCCATGGCGATTGCCATTATTGAATCTGCACAATTGATTATAAGCAAGGAACCTATTACAACATTTATCATTTATCAATTTCTAGAAACTCTTATCTTGAATTTATAACTATTTTTCCCTCAATGTTTATGATAACAATATTTGTTTATTTGAAAATGAGCTTGTATAAAATCCTGAATTCTCACATTCCCTCTATTGGATGATACCAAGGTAGTGCTCGTTTCAGTTTTGCAACCAAAATTGTCAAACTCTTGAATGCGTTTCTAAATTTCAGCAATCACACTAATCGTCTGTCTCTGTAATTTTAGGATTTGAAAGTTTAATCGATCGACATGAAGTGTGAAAAATAATAGCGCGACCCCATAATTGCCAATAAGATTGTTCGAGGGTATCAACAGATGATACGTTTCAAGAGTAGGTAGCCGAAAGTGCCAAAGAAACGTGGGAGAGGAAAGGTGGGACGGAAAAGAGATGGAATGATGAGTGGAAATGAATTTCGAGGGAGAAGGAAGACGAATGGAGAAGGACCGTCCGGCTGTGTACCCTTTACCGTTTCCCCCCGGGGGACGATTTAATTACAATAATCACAATGTTACGGTTCCTGGTATTCTGCCTACAGAGCATAGCGACTTGTCCCACGGAAGAGGCTAATCGTTTTCCTAAATCGAGGATACTATTTCACACAGCTCCCCGATGTTATTTTATGGTATCGTGAACGATCCTTTTTCATTTCGCCTAATAAAAACAGAATGATGTTGCTCCATTCGGATAACGATCTGGAACTTTACCTTTCTTAAAAAAAAAATGTTTTTTATTTCAATGAGAAGTCAAAGTATCTTTATTCTCTGTAATGTATCACAATAATTGTGTTTTGAATAATAATGTAGTCTTATTTTTTATGTCAGATTTTTCTCTTTTACATATTAATATGATATTACGAAATATTTTGTGACAGTAAACAAAACGCATCATTATTCTGCTGATTGATGTACGTACATATTGCATGAATATTTTTATAAGTATTTTTATAAATATATTGGATATTGTATAATTGATGTTACACTGTCTGCAAATAAAATGTGAAAGAAGTAAGGCGGATACACGGCGTGTGAAAGGGGCGAAAACTCCGAGATGAATTCGAGGTAGCGAGTTCGCAAGCGACCTCGCAATTGTGGGAGTTAGCACCGTGGAATGTCATGAAGCCCTCCCCTCCCCCCTCTCCCTCCAGGTCCACCCTTGAAGCTCTAAAATGTTAACCACAGATTACCCGGTGGATTAGATCGCTCAGTCGGGCGAGGCCTCGAGCTACGATTGCAGGGCAAAAAGAGGACGGGGAGAAGGAAGAGAAGCTGCCACGGTCCCCTCACGGTGCTCCGCGTGTACCCTCTTATTAGGGCGTGAGCCTTATCTAAGGGTCACAGGGCCCCGGCGACCTCGTGGGTCCCACAGGGACCACGAGGTTCGTCCAGAATTCCAGGAGTTGTTGCGACCGCTACGCACAAGGCACAGACAAGCGGGGCACCGCTGAGTCTTCTTTCAGGCTTCTGAACACTAATTTCGGTCACCTTTAGATAATGATGATGAGGATGAACCGTGAAGTAATTACCAGCGAGACAGGGTGAGGAGCGAGATATTTGGTTCCGCAGATCGGTCGAAAGTTAAGCGAATGTCGTGAGAAATCGGAAGGGGGACTTGTATTAAAGATAAGTTGCGCTACGTAGAGAGATTACAAACCTATGAATATCTAATACGCGTATTTGTCGAGTTTATATTACAATATAATATTATATTTATATTATTATATTATGTGTGTTCAACTTGGCGTGTGTAATGTCCCAGAAATAGCATATATATGTACAATAAATTCCCATATAACGCGCAGGATGCGTTTAATGCCCTAGGAATGTGCGTTATACGAGACTCATTGTTAGGATGGATGGATGTAGGTATGTATGTTTTTCGCAAAGCTAAATAACATTTAACATAACTCGATTTATATATGTATACAAATATATACAATATATATTATTATAATTAATATATTTATAATTTATATATATATATAATATCCCATACAGCACAGAACATTGCAGTAGCATTGCAGCAATGTTTCGACAATGTTGTTATGTTGCTGCAATGTTGCTGCAACTTCTGTGCTGTATGGGATATTATACGAGTATATAAAATTATATATATAATATTATATATAAAATTATATATATATTATATATATATTATATTTAATATATATGAACATATTATATATGTATAATTTATATATATACTTTGCGGAAAAGCATCTCCACTTTCTACGTAATTTCGACGCGTAAGTAACGGTCCCCGACTTTCGCGTCGAGGGGAACGATTAAAAGTCGGGCGATAAATTTTCGGAAAATTAAGAACTCCGCTGCCGGCTGGGTGAAACCGGTACGGATAACGTTCAGGAAGGAACGCGTAGGAGCTGACCCGCCGCGGGCCCAGGGCCTGTGGTTAGGGCGGTACGGCGACCGCTCTTTTTTCAGGCCCCGACGATTAGGTAAACTGTCTGCCCACGGCGCGCGGTGTGTGCTCACATTGTCGGAACTCACTCCCCGGCTATGCTATTAGTTAGTAGTATAGTTTAAACTCGGGACATCGCGCGCCGGATCGCGCCGGACCGCTCCAGACCGCGCCGAGCTGCGGGGCGCCGCGCCGCAGAAAATGAGGAAGACGAAAAAGCGTGGAGGAATAGAGGGAGCGAACCGACTCCACCCTTTTAAACGACGCTAATTCGCGACGGACTCCGACGGCGTCGCAACCCCTTTCGAGCTGCGCAAAAAACGACGACGGAAGTGGGAAAACGGGTCGGCGCGGCCTTACTGGGACTCTGCCGAAATAAAGGGTCTCGGGGACTCCCGGATTCCTTTGGCGATAATCGATCTACCCTCTGCTTCTCCTCCCCCGCCCCCGCGTACTTCCCGTGCCGTCCGCCGAGATCGCTCTCATTTTCTATACTCGTGCAGCTTTTTTTTTAGCGGCAGAGAGGGAGGGAGAGGGCGGCCCTCGTTTCTTCCTCGGTTGTTCTCACCCTCGAAATTGGCCGTGATCGGTACCGATACACGGTCCATTATCGACGGTGCAGCGCGCGTCAACCCGACGTAGTTTCTCACACAGTTTCCTTTCCCAAAGTCGTCGCCTGTGTCACCCGCGCGGATGCAAACGCGCACCCCACCCTCCCGGAACATCTTCGTTGCCTTCCGATTGGCGCGCTTGGTCCTTTGTAGTTAGCGGCTGCCGACGAGCGGATCCACCAGCTGCTACCCTCTAACGGAGAGCCTCGCAATGAGCGGTCACCTTCGAACTTGTACGAGCTTGCGTCTTGAAGATGCGTCAAAATCGTGTAAAATGCACTATAGTTCTCTTATCTATGGATGATATTCGTAGCCCGATCTTATATTTAAAATCGTCTTAGGTAGATAATTTTAAGCCAGTGGCACATAGATAAACGTAAGCAGTAAGGAAATCGACATTTTTGATTTGCTTACGTTATTGCCTTACTGCTTGATTGTGATTGGTTGATTTACTTACTGCTTATGTTTTTGTATGTGTCACGGGCCTTAGATCTTTTAAGATTCCATTCAATGAAATGACCGTATCTAAGATTTTAAGATTGTACTTATAAGATGATCTGAAATATAAAGCGGTGTCTACAATGAGATTTTAAGTCGTAAGATTTAACATATCGACCAATCGCAATCAAAATTGCGGTCTTTTAGAATGCTCAACTGTGATTGGTCGATATGTTAAGTCTTACGATTTAAAATCTCATTGTAGACACCGCTTAAGATCGGACTACGAATATCGCTCTATGATCACATACGATCTTATTTAATTATAATAAAAAATAAACGATTATGTTTAAATATATGAATAGGATATGAACAGGGGCGTAGCTAGAATTTTATTTCGGGGGGGGGGGGGATTTAAAAAGAATAAAATCACAGAACAACTCATAACTTTTTTAATTAAATAAGATAACAAAATTCGTTCAGGACATTTTCTTTAGGCCTTGAAGCATTTACTATTTCATTTCTCTCTTGGCTTTCAACCTTTCATTTTCATACTTTTATATTTGGTTTCAAAATTTCGGCGGGGATTTATCCCCCTAATCCCCCCCCTGGCTACGCCACTGGATATGAATGTAGTGGTATATATATTAATAAATCGTAATTTTTGGAGCTTAATAGAAAACTCGTAAAGTAGTTTCGCTCGAAAACAGTTGATTCAAGTTAGATCGAAACTAGAAAGCTATTAATTTTTTTATTGTATACTATATATAAAAATCTTTGAAAAATTATCATTTGTCAGGATCGAATTAAAGTTTCGCTCAGTTTTCGCGAATAGTTGTTCTGTAAATATTCTTTTGATAATATGAACCTTAGATAAAATGTCCCCAAATATTCTTTTGCACACGCGTATACTTTTTAGGCGAGTTAAAAATAAAGATCGACACATTTGTAAAAGAATAAGATCGCAATAGTAAGATTGCAGTGTAAATAAGCATCTTCGAGTTTAAGCAGAATTTATATTTGCAGGTAAATTACAATTTCTTTTCGTCCGAACGCGGGGTCTCGGACAGAACTCGCTCCAAATGCGATTCGGTATATCGCGCTAGCGGAAGGGCTAGACGATGTAAACGCGTAAATCCCATTGCCGGGGCGTCGTCGGCAACCGTGGATTATCGGTTCATAATTCACGACCGCCCCGGACAGTGATTGTCAGTTTGCCCCGCCGTTACATCCGTTCGGCCGCACTTTGAGTCCGCGTAATGGATCATTACACGTCGAGCGATAATCAATTTTCGAAGTGCCGGCGCCGGTGCGCGCCGCGAACGATCCCGGAGCGCCGTAAACGAGGGCGGCGAGAGAAAGAGAGAGAGAGAGGGGGTGAGAGAGAGAGGGGGGAGGGGGGGTTTCGCGCGGTACACGTAACTCAGCTTTCCTGTCCGTGGTACGCTTCTGGTTACAATTGAATCGATTATGCCGAAAGGTCACGAGCCGATAAAAGTGTTTTTTTCGAAACGAGTAGCATTTATACGCTTCGCTCATTTCGTCACCGTGTTTTCTCTGCCCGAGCCTTTCGTGCGCGTTTGATAAATCTCTTTTAATCTGCCTTTCATTTATCGTACTGTTGAAAACAATCGGGGTCACTCGGAGCTGAGCTTCGGCTCGAATAGCGCATAAGATTTTTCTTTTAGAACAGAACGCGTGTTTCTTCTTTAGAACAAGGTCTCGGAATTTGTTAACCCTTTGCAGCGAAAAAATTCCGAATTATAGCACGATATTGAACTTTAGTCAATTTACGGTAGAATGTTCAGTATGTGTCTTTTTACGACTTCAATTCGTGTTCCAGACTTTATCCAAGTTTATAAATAATCGGAAACGATTGCGCACTTGGCGATTTTGTTCTTTATTCTTTTGAGAATACACTTTTAACTCTCTAAATTTTTTAGAGTGAATTGCACTCAAAACGAGTGAAGATTCACTCCAAGCGAGTGAAAATACTGCCACTCAAATTTCAAAGAGGCAGTGTTTTCACTCTTTGGAGTGAGATTTCATTCCAAGAAATTTAGTGAGAAGACTTTTAAGATTTCTTATAATACGTAAGATTTTCTGGGACAACGGCTTTCCAAGGTTGATCACACTGACTGCCCCACTACCCGAAATGACAACGAGAGCCTTGCTCCGGAATGAAGAAGCGCGCTTTCGGCATTGCTCCGGAAGCAGTCGAGTAGTGGTGACACTAATTTGTAATAAGGCTCTTATGCCTTTCGTAAGATCAGAACAGTACGACGCGTTATCGTTTGTCCGGCTTTCGTCGGTGTCGAGTGGCAGCAAAGCCTAGTTGATTTCGCGTTAGATACACGAAGAAAATTTTATATTAAAAATTACTATGTATGGCAGTAGCCGTGGACCATTGCTGGAAATATAAATTATTTTTACTGTGTTTTCTATAGAAAATCATAGTAAAAATTTTATATTAAAAATTACTATGTATGGCATACATAGTAATTTTTAATATAAAATTTTCTCTGTGTACGAATAAACTATTATTGGTGATCTCTCATTGGAAAGTCGTTTATAAAACTATTTGACATTGTATCGGATCGAAACGTGCTAGCCGAACTGAATACGATTTAATGTAATTATCTGCGCCGTTTACTCTGTGTTACTCTTTTCATATTATAATAAAATACATGGGGAAGGCGGGGCATAATGGGACCACGGGGTATAATGGGATATGGTCGATATCTCTTTACAGAGATGCTGCCATGTAATGAAATGTATGGAAATTATTACTCTTAGATGTCCCTACTCGCGTACTGTTGTCAGTTTACATATTATTTTTAGCTGAAAGGTGCTAGAAATTATTTAATGCGTTCGCTATGCTCTCCGCGAATGAGTTACAGTTTCTTTGAGACATTTACATATGGTAAGCAAAGATGAAATTCTATTTTTTATTACCGTTAGTATATTTACGTTATTAAATGATCTTTTCTTGTCAATTTAGTAAAGTGTCAGTGCAAATATCGATTATCTGTAATGATTTATATTACCTAAAGTAAACTTATACATTTCAGGGCATAACGGGATAAATGTTTTTTTTTTTTTTTATATAATATATCAGTATATGTGTTATGTTGTGCAATATATTGTACCAAAAATTATTACATCACATTTTGATTTTCATTTACCTATATTGTAATAATATTTATTTATATTTTAATGAGAAAAATGTAGGTATATATACTATAATAAGAAAAGTGTAATAATTATTATTAATTGAAAGTGTAATAATACATTTTTACATATATTGCGTGTTGTAAAAAATTTTTGGACATTAATATTTGAGAAATAAACAAGTTTCATAAGGTATTCCATTATGCTCCGCATAAAATCCATACTAATAAGGTTAACTCACGTTTTCGAAAAACAATAATTTCGTCCTTTCAAACTATTCTTTTATAGTAAAACTTGTATTTTCCTTATAGTGGATATTTCAAAGAATATTTTAGTGCCAAACAAAGTTCATTTATTTATTTTTAATACGTTGTAAACTTGTATATAAATCTTAGCGTTCCCGTTATGCCCCGGGTTCCCCTATTAAACAAAGACTTCGAATCACATTAAATCAATATCCTGACCGTAACGATAACGAATATTATAATAATCTTACACAAATATCTCTATTTTTATATCGGAAGAAACTCCCTGTGAGAAACGCAAGCTCCGGTACCATTGAGAGAACGGAATAATCCAGGCGTGATTCGGTAGCAAAGATGGCAGGAACATTCCAGCCGCGCGGGTGCGACTGATGAAGATGGCCTATAGTGTTCGCGGACGAAGAAATAAGCGGGAGGATGCGGGAGGACGGATCTCGCATGTTGGGAGGGATGGTATTCGATGGGAGCATGGGGAGGAGATCGAGGAACATAGAGAGGTGGACATAGGCAAAATAACAGACGAGGAAGAAGGGACCGGGGGGGGGGGGAAGTTGGAGTAGCGGAAGATGAATACGGTGGTGGGTGGATTGTTGAAGAGGGAAAGGTGGAAAGAATGCATCGAGCACGGAGGAAGCACGGGGTGAATGGTGGACGATGGGAAGGAAGGGGCGGGGGGTGGCAGCGGGGAGGCAAGAAGATCGCAGGAAGGAGGAGAATGTGGGTGGAATGGCGGAAAGTCGAAGAGAGAAGAAGAGTGCTTCTCTCACCGGCGTGGGAGGGGGAAGGAAGAATACGGCAAGGGAGGGTTTGGTGGCAAGACGGGCGAGCGAGCGAGCGAGCGATCGGGCGAGCGAACGCGCGCGTTCGGCAAGATGTTGCACGGTGAAGGGGGTTAGTTAGGCGCGTGGGGCCACGTGCGTTCCCACGGTTTCGAGAGAGCCGCATATCGCGCCAGCCCTCTCCGCGAGATTTCGCTTCTCTCTCCGCGAAGAGCGCGCCGTCGTCCCCTCCGCTCCTCCGGCGAGCGCGAGAGGAGAGAGAGAGCGCAGCTCTCTCGATGGCTGGTACAATGTTATGCGCTTAAGTGTATGCACGCGGGCTCCGTAGCGATCCCGACGAGTCGCGCGCATATACACATATAGATGTGTATGTTTAAAAAAAATAAATATATATATATATAATTCCGCCGGCATCACCGCCGCCGCCGCCGCCGCCGCCACCACGTCGTCCTTCCTCCTCGCTAGCGTTGGCGGCGCGCCGACCTCTGACCTCCCATTACCGGCTCGACCGACCGGCGACTCGACTCCCTCGCGCATGCAGGCTCGCGTACGGTACACGCCGGTATCTCTATCGATGTAGACGTGTACGGCAACGGGGCCCCGCGCGCTCGAATATAATCCCCGGATTGTGGGCCCACGTCGGCCGCGGTTAACCCTCCCATGTATTTGACTACCATCCGCGAAAAAGCGGCCGGAGTCAAAGAGCCTAAGCTCACGGGATTCCGCTTCGGCGCGATGCTGAAACAATATCCCGCGATAAAAGGGACGTACATGTGATATTCAAATTACCACCGGACTATGCATCACGATAATTATACATCCTTTGTCGAGACCACGGTAATTCGCGCACGAGCGTCCCTGGTAGAACGCACGTTCCGTACGCAATAAAATCAGAATAAGCGGTATTCGTCCGGGGATCGATTTTAACCAATTATGTACTTTGTACGGTATTCCGATAGCCGCGAGTATTCCGCGAACGCGACCGGCCTGCAAGTGCCTGAAAAGATCCTGCCACACGAGTGAATAAGATATTACGAGGTGAGAGCGCGACGTGAAATGTTTAACAATCACTTAAGTAACGACAGCGAGGCAGTATCTATGGTTTATTGCGGTGGATGTTGGCGTATTGCTTCGCCGGGATTCATCCGCGCTCTCGTCCGCCGTCATTAGGTTCATTCGCGGAGCAACCGGCGCGCATCTTCTCGTTCCTGGGGCAATTTGAAGTAGGCCGGCGAAACCATTAGGAGCATTTCTCGGAGGCGAAGGGGGCGTTAAACGGGGCGACCGGCGACGTCGTCGAGGGATCGTATCTTCGCGTTAACGACACGGCTTCCTCTTCTTCGCCGTTCGCTGAAACATGGTGCGTCGATCTATCCGCGTTTCGACCGAAAGGAGCCGTTAACTCATAAATATCTTTTTAAACAGATCCAGTACTTTCGTATTTACAGTATTTGCTCAAACTACAAATAGATGTATATAGACGCTAATACTAATATTTGGAATAATTAATTTTTACTGGACAATATTTAAATTGCTCAATTGGATTTAAATTTAAAATAAGTACGGAAGAGCAATAGTCATCAGTTTGTTTTTTTAGCTGCGTTTCGTTGCATTTTATATATTTAAAGCGAAATTATTTCATAATTAACAATATTATTTTTTAAATCAAGAAACAGAGAAGAGAAAAGAATTGTGAGAAAGTACGAAAAGTATCCATTGAAGAAAGGACAGTATACTGAAAAAAAAATCTGATTTCATTAATTAGAATTCTTTTAGATTCAACCAATATGTCTGTTGAAAAATGAACGAATCAGAAATCTTTTAGGAATTACCAGATGAGCATGATTAATTTCTTCCTATTAAATATACCAGAATTTCTTGTTAATGTTCGCCCAACTCGCACAATAATAAAACTGCTAGAGTGCGCTGCGGGTAACGTTAACCAGAATTCTGGTTGCACGTTTCATTGCAACTAGAAGTTTTATTAATCCAACTAGAAAATCCTAATAAAATCCTTATAGTTAAGTCTATCAAACGTTCTAGTTACAAAAAAATTTAGTCCAATCACGACAACCAGAAATTCTGTTTCGTCTCACCAGAATACATTCTATCAGATATATCTTCATGTAATCAGACGATTTTTCTCAGTGTAGGTTGATTGAAATTATCGCCATTTTTATGGCGGATTTTTAAAGATTGAGAAAGAAATTATAAAGTTAATATTTCATAAGAAAATATAATACAAATCATCGTGAAATCAGTATGTTGATAGAATCTATAATCTACTTCATAATAGAATTACTGCACAGAGAACAACTACAAAGTCCTAATGAAGTGCATATTTTAAAATTGTTGTTTCAAAAAGTTAAAAAGGGAAAACCGCGTGTTACACATAGATATTACACGTAGATAATAGAAAGATTAAACAATAAAACTTAAAAAACGATTTTGCTCTCGCGGTGGAAAAGAAAGGATTACAAAATGCGAGTTCCGCATTTGCTCAATCAGCGGTAACAATGTTGCATTTTTTCTGCGCACGACAGCAATAAGCGGAGATTGCCGGAAGGAGAGAGAGAGAGTGAGTACCAGTGAACCGCGGGGTGCGGGGGTCCATTCCGGGCACCCGCGCCGCCAAAGAAGACGCGGCGCGCCGCGCGCGCAAGATATTCCCAAGAGCGAAAGCCCGCAACCGAGGTCACTCCTCCTCGTGGGAGGGCCCCCGGGCGCCGCGTAGCCTCCCCCGTCGGTTCACCCGGGAACGAAAAACAAGAGTTTATGGGGCTGCATCGGACGGTGAGCGCGAGGCGCGGTTACGTCCTGGACCGGCTAAAGGCTAACGAAAATCGTGATACCGCGATGCGCGTCGGACGCCGTCGGAGAATGGGAGATTAATTTGCGTTTTGTTTAACGAGATCTCAACGTCAGTTATTGTCGACCTCCGTTATTGTTATTTAACGGTAAGAGAGATTTTTTAATGGAGCGCTGAGATTCAAATCCGAGCGATGAGAAATGAATTTTGGAGATTGGAGTCGCGAGAAGGATATTTTGATACATGGAGAAAATTTTATATTAAAAATTATTATGTATGGCAGTAGCCGTGGACCATTGCTGAAATTATAAAATTTTTTATTATGTTATTATATTAATAATTATTAAACTCATTAATGGCCATTTCTATCAATGCAGATTAACTTTAATCTCAGTTTAACTTACTCTTTATCTTTTTCTAATTCTTAGAACTAGAAAAAGATGAAGAGTGAATTAAACTGAGATTAAAGTTAATCTGCATTGGTAGAAATGGCCATAAGTGAAAAAAACATAGTAAATATTTTTATAATTCCAGTAATGGTCCACGGCTACTGCTATACATATACGGAAAGAACGGTTTTGCTGAAATATCTAAAAATTTAGCTAGATACAGATCTGAAGATAATATTGTTAGACCATCAAAAGTAACTACGTGGGACGCTCAAACATTATGATAATGCTCGAAAAAGTTTTGATATTCCAGCAACTATTTTGGGCGTCCTACATAATTATTTTGATGGTCCAACAAAATTATTTTCAGATTTGTATCTAGCCAAATTTTTAGATATTTCAACAAAACCATTCTTTCCGTGATAGTAATTTTTAATATAAAATTTTCTCCGTGTATAGATTTCATACTTCAAATAAATTACTCAAATTTACACAAATACACCGTAGATAATGTTTACAAAAATGTTTCGAGAGAGTACACTCCTCGATGGAATTATTAAGTAAATTGACGCGAGATAAAATAAAATTTCTCTCTGTTTAATTTAGCGGAGATTACTTATCGTGAATGGGTCTTTGGGGCGCCTGATAAAAATCATTCCGAGCCTCTTATCGTTTTCTAGCGTTTCAAACTGACCGACGCCGATGTTATTTCGCGCGTGTCGGCGATAAGTTAAGACTAGTCAAAGTACGGCCGCGCTGGAAATACATCGGGCGTCGTAATTTATATTATTCCCAAGTACGCCTCCGGTGTGTACTGCTGACCGTAATAATCGTACTTACTCGCGCGTTACACGGTGCTAACAAGAAACCGAGAGCGGCGGATGGCAAAAAGCGGAAACGACGAGGGAACGCGAACGGGGAGGGGAACGGACGTGGAAAGCGAAGGGGAAAGAGGAAGGAGAGGGCCCGAGCCAATTAGTTGCTTTACGACCAGCAAGTAACATTTAACTTGCTCGCGTTTAACCGAGGAGAAAAAAACGAGAGGGTGATCGTACCGAGTAACATAACTGCCTGCAATCAACGAATTATACGAACGATTACTTCAGCAACGCGACATAATTGACGAATAATTTCGTTACTCGTTTAAAAATTTCTGTTCACGTTGTATTACAATTTTCTGATTCTGACTTTGGTACAAGAAGAAAACTCGAGCTCCAGCTTGAAACGTTAAGCTTGCGAGCATGAGATCTTGAAAGTTATTGGAACTGCACAATTTTTCAAAAAAAGAAGTAATATATTTTATTCATGAAATAAGTTATTTACGGCGTCAAATTAGACTCGACAATTTATCGAATTAATTAAACAATGACTTAAAAACTTAAGAACGATATGTGTTTCATTAAATCGTTACTGGATATCTGTTATATCCCGCTTGTATATTAATTAGTAAATAAATAAATTATATCTATACGTTTGATTTAAATTAATTTATATATCTGTACCTCAGAGGTAAAGGATCGTATGTCCACTTTTTGTCAAAATTGAGTTTATACTTTTTCCAATATACCAGGAGCTTATATTTTAATATAGTAAAAGATGTTATGTCCATTACGACTAGTTTCTAAAATACAACACTTAGAAGAAGTTGTACTGAAATTTTTATATAGGTAAAAAAACAATAAAACAAAACAAAACAAAAAATATGTCAGTTTTATTGCTTTAATAAATATTATATTCAAAAAATTAAATTGCTACTTTTATTTTAAACTCTGTTTTCTCTAAACTTATAATAATGGATATACGATCCCCTTTACCTCTGACAATGAGGTACAGATATACACGTGATAGAAACGATTGCCGCCAGTTTCACTTTACGGCCGCGCTAATCGTTTCTTAAATTACTAAAATCGCAAACAATGGCGACATCGATTTCTAGCGTATCGTACCTGTCTCAACGTCGCGCGGAGGCTTGTAAAATGCTGGCGTAGACGTGAGACGTGTAAAAATTGTTTCTCGCAACGTAGAGGAACGCGTGCTGAGAACGTAGGTGGCGAGTTACAAGCGAATACCTCATTAACGGGACTGTACCCGCGAGAACGAGATAATTAACGCGTTAAACCGGCGCCACGTCAGGATTATCAGGCCTCTCCCAGCTTTAATTACGTATACCCACGCGTTGTCGCTACCCTATCTGACCACCGGTGCTACACGTTATCGGATACCAGTTTAATGTACGCGCGACTTTCGTAAAAATATTTGCGGAAGACAACGTGCGCGCGATAGCGTAAAATATATTTTCTAAATTTTTTGGAGTTACAAGATTGCTAAAGTAGAAATAACAATGCGGAAGGGATAACACTATAACAGGTAGTCAAAGCTACTGCTTAACGACTGCCCAGTCTTTATTATTGTTCCTTACATTCTATTTTCAAAAGAAACATGAGTCACATATAAAGACCTGGGAGCAAAAACAAGGAATGTCAGTTTTATTAAAAATGAGATATGGTCGTCATTTTGTAGCGTTTAAGAGATACTACAAACTGATGTACATCTTGGATTAAAAACTGTATTAATCAGTGAAAAA
>NJRP01000071.1:339576-378431 GCA_003063835.1 Aphaenogaster floridana | reverse complement strand
ATAATATTCCATTCGAATATTCCAAAATTAAGAATATTCGCACTGTATAAAAATATTCATAAAATATTGTGTGCTATCTGGGTTATTCAAAACCGATTGTGTATTAAGTATTAAACATTGAAGTAATGACTTATCATTACTTCGATTCTTCTCAATTTTAATTTCTATTCTTTTATGCTCTTGTTTTTACTTGTTACATTCATTGTAATATTCAAAGCACAGCGTTCGATATTAATATCGATCACCCCTTAAGGAAATATTGAACGAAGAATGACCAACGACCAACGACGACGACGACGGCGACAAAGCGAGTCGGAGACACGACAGCAAAAGACGCGCGAGAGAGGAAGAGGAACCAAAGTCAAGAAGGAACCGAATGAGAGAGACGTGTGGGGCGGTGGGGCGAGGAGGGAGAGAAGGAAGAGGGAGAAAAGGATTCTGACGGCACCACACGATTATTCCCTCGTAGCCATCCACGAGGTGCAATAAAGCACTCCCTTCGTGGGGCTCGATATTCCTTTGCGCCGGCACAATCGTCGTACCGACGTCCCCTTCTTGCGGGGTCCGTTGCACGCGGACAGCGTGGGTGTATCGACGGAGACAAGATGAACGTTAGAACACGAACTGGTCCTCCTTCGCCGGCGTTCCAGCGGTAATGCATGGGTTTCGTGTCGCGGCGGGCGGCACACTTTGTAACGACCGCGGCCTTTTGACTCGATTAATCATCGATATGTGTACATACGTGCGTGCGTGTACACATACGGGGTGTTCGAGAACTCGCGATACTCGCCGCCCGCCCCGGTCAGCTGGGGGGATGATGGTGGCGGTGGGTGAACCCGATCGCGAAGGAGTCGATCGGAAATACGGAGATGTCATATAGGTGCGCTCGTCGCGAGATAAATGAGCCATTCGTTGGGCGGAATAACAACGTAAATCGCATGTGTGAAAACGAGCAAAAATATTATCCATTCATGCGACACTTCTCGAGCGAATTATGTTGACGCGACATAAATATCACATATAAATATAACATAAACCATCGCGTAACCCGATGGAACCCTGTTAATTCCTTTGGATCATTTTTAACTATTCTATAGGTCGCCAATGTTCCTATCCAACATGTCGTCATTTTAACTAAAACATTGGTTAACATTTAACCATGTGTGTGTCAAAATGACCACATTTGTCGTTAATTTAACCAAAACAAGGTGTCGAAATTAACAACATATTGAGTAGGAGCAGTGACCTACAGAATAGTTAAAAATGACCCAAAGGAATTAATAGTGAAGAGCCACCGCGATGAGAAGGATCTTCGCTTGAGTGTTCTCGTGAACTTTTGTTTTCCATAAACTTACACGAGTTGACGATTCAAATGATTTATGGATTAGCAAGAATTCCCCCATTGACGGCGGCGCATAACAGAGTTTTCGAAACTGTTTCGAAAACTCTGAAGTTTTCCTCGAAAATTATTACCTGCTCGCCGACGTGCGTCTTCGAGTTTCCCGTGCGTTTTAAACGGCATTTGAATCTATTAATGTTGAATTTACTAACTTTACGCTGGCATCTCGTTTACTCTGTAGCGCCACGATGAAAGATGATCGGAGCGCGCCTCGCGCAAAAGATGTCCCTCGATTTACATAACAGTGGAGCTCTCTCTCCCCAACCCGCGGCGGATTCCAGGAAATCGTCGGTAATTCCTCGGAATCAATCCGTGTGGGCGTCCGCGCCGCTTTCGGGCCGACGAAATCCGTCTTCGTCGATTTCCGTTGTCATCGTGTCTGCGTCGTCGTGAGGCATCGCCGTGAGGCTGCGATTTCGTAGGCAAGAAGGGGGCGTAAGAGGGCCCCTCGGAAGGCCTCCGGCCGGCTCATTACCAGCAATTGTGGCCGAATGGCACCCCGTGGCGTGGTACACGGCTGCATCAGCCCCCGCCGACTCCGGCGACGGCCGACGGCCGACGGCCGACGGTCAGCCCCGAGCGTGCCCCTGTCCGTCGCACGACAACGGGATTTAATTGCTCGATCAATCATTATTTTCGTGGTCCATCGTTAGCCACTGATAGACTAGGCGGTGCTGCGTGCCCTATGAGCTAGCCCTTGATTACTCTATCGCGTACATAATATATCGGATCATGTAACGTGATCGTTAAGTGGGAAAAGTTGGCAAAAATTATTCTTTTTCTCCAGAAGAGATCTCCGACTATCTGATTGAGTATTGTACTGTAAATATTTTTTATAATTTGTTATTTACTACTGATAGATTTCGTATACTCGGCTGGTATTCGATTGCTCTTTCTCGTCTCGTAAAAAAACGTGTATATTGTATAAACAAATTTTACAATCAGTTTAAAATTTTTCAATTTTTGCAGTTTATATATTTTAATATATATAAACTTCGTGTATTTCAAACTTTGTTTCTTCCTATAATAAATTAATAAACAAATTTTTTTTCTGTGATACAAGATTCAGCTATCACAAGCTGGAAGATTACACAGGCCGACAAATTTGACCTCATTCGCACTATCTCGGACTGGACAGGGAAACCCCGAAGGATTTTGACGTGCCAAATCCGTTGACAAAATTGGTCCATCATGTCAGGTTTTTGAGATAGACGCAGCGAAAGGTGCGAAAAATCGCATTTTTTGCACTTTTCAATCGGCTATATCTCTGGATAGGAACATGTTACGAACTTCAATGAGGTCTCAAATTGAAACTTGAAACTTGTACTCTATGTAGAAAATCTCAAAAGTCCCAAATCAAAAATATTTTTCCCAGCAAACTCTGTCAAAAGTCTGAAAGAAAAACTAAAAAAAACTCATATTTCGCATTTTGTTAGTCGAACCTCTGGATAGAAATGGATTACAAATTCATCGAAGCTGGAGACTTTGAAGAAGATGTTCAATTGAGCATAATTGAAGCCATGAAGCAACATATTATATATACAGTTTTTATTTTTGAAGTGGTTTTAGCGTCACCCATTCTGTACCACGTGGAGGTACCACTTCTTTATAGAACTTATCCATCTTTGGACGGAGGCTTCAATTTGCGTGGTCACTGAAATTTGCACCACGCTCCTGGTTAGACTGTTAGAGATATAACCGATAAAGAATTGAGAAAAATATTTTTATATAACATGTGCGTGGAAAGTGCCCATTCCGCGCGTTTCTTTTCAAGAAACGCGCGTAATGGGCCACTTTCCACGCACGTGTTATATAAAGTAGTGTGTGTAACACGTACGAGTTGACAATTGTAAACTCGCGCGGGTGATCGCATTCGCCTTCTCCGCGCTCGTGTCCAATTGTCAACTTCCCGCACTTGTTACACAAATAACTATTTTGCACATTTGGCTAGTTTTCGGGGTGACCCTGTCCAGTCCGAGATAGTGCGAATGAGGTCAATTTTGTCGGCCTGTGTTATTAGGTATGAGATGTTATTGATGTTATTAGGTTTCTTTTATGGTTTGATGATCACATTTAGCGGTAACTGTATCGACCAAGTTATTTCCATACCGAGGGAGGAACGATTTGACATTGCCGCGATTAATCGTATCCTCTTTATGCGGCACGGACGATCGTACAATTAGACGTAACCGCGCATTATCATGACAATAAAGTATCGAAAGAAAAGGAAACGTACCGCCGCGCGAGCGGGTTGATCGATCGAATCGTGTGGCGGCTCCGCGGTGTCTTTGATGACCGCGAATAGATCGTCACCGCGGAGACGGGAACGAAACACACACGCCCGGTTCGTGGCGTGGAAGAAAGGAAGAAAGGAACTGAGACAGCGTGGAGACAAAACGACCCACTTGTGAGACTTTTATGATCATTCTCCACGCTCTCACCCGCGTCATTAGCCGGTAGGTGGATACGTGGTCCCACACGTGGTGAAGACACACGTCCCCGTGCATGACACACGTACGGGACACCTCACGAGAAGGGAAGTTCCCCACTCTCGCGTTTCCGAGAAACAATCTGTTATAGTGTTCCACGTGAATGGCGAAACGTAAAAATATCACCCGGGTTCCCACGTGGCGGGCTCAATGGATCGCGCAGACCGAAGAGAGGAGAGTGGGAGGCAAGAGGGCAAAGGGAGATGCTCGGTGAGAAAGACGGCGCTCGGAAGACGTCCTGCGAAAGAGAGACAAGAAAAAAAGGAGCGGTGAAGTCTCTCTCTCTCTCTCTCGCTATCTTAAGACGGACTACGGGCCAAGAGGCGGTGATGCGGTTTCTACGCGGGGCGAGAAAGGACCGGACGAGAGCGAAGGGGGAGAAATAGAGGAGGAAGGATTCGTCGCGGAGCGCGGTTTTCAACGAAGCCAATTATTAGATGCGTCACGAGGCGCGGGTAGGACGACGGGGTACCGGGTGTCGTCGTGCTGTATCGACGTAAGAGTTTCGAGAGTTTCGTTTTCCACGCCACTCGCGAGCTTGTCGGCAATACACGGCTTTACGGCTGGCGTTGGGTCTTTGACTTTTGATTCATCGCGTGGCCGAGCGAACTGGTTCCCGGTTGGTCTCTCGTCGGAACCTTGCAAATCTGCAAATCACAATGCAATCACGAACGCTAATTAGTCCGCCTAATTAGTATTCTAGGACATATTGTCGCGATATGCGTCAACAGTATACAATGACGATGTTATATTTAACGTATCGCGTCAATATATAGGGCTGCATGTGCACTTGGAGAAAAGCTTTAAAACTCGAAACATTGCAAAATGTTAATAAACTTAATTGAAATCTATGTGTATACGATTTCCTAATACCGATACAAACGTATAATGATACAACAGAAATAAACAAATGTGCACTAGAAATAATATATATAACTGATATGAATGGTGTGATTCATATTATTGGTATTCTAAAAATTGTGCTTGATCAATTTGCGATCGTTAGTTCGGCGCCAGAGAAATGGACCTGAAAAGTGCAGGTGACGCGGATCGGAATGTTTAGGGCACGCGTTCCACCTGTTACGCAAATCTACGCGCCACGTGGAGGAAGTGGTCGCCGTACGGTTAAATAATGCCGCCAATAGACACCCGGGTTGCCACAGGTATCATCGCCGACCGTCTCAAGATCGACTCTACGCACCTTTGTGCATACGAAGCGAAGCCGAAGAATATCCCTCTCTCGAGATGGAGAAGAGACCGAGACGCTGCGGGGACACTCGCTTCTCGCGCAGCCCTGACAATGGACCATTCGTCCGCCATTGTGTCCGCGGCACATTAATTGTCTCTTTGAGGCCCGATGACCTCCGCGGATATGACTCTCGCCCTCTCCCTCCCCTCCTGCGCCTCTCCCACCCGTCGCCGTTTCTTTTTCACCCGTGCGTTCTTTTCTCCTCGCCCGATTCCCTGCCCTCCTCGATGCGTTAAGTCGAACGTAACCGCGTGGGGGCGGAGGAGGTGGACCGTGCAACTCATCGAAGATAAAATTGTCCCGTGGAATCGACGCCGTTGGACGTTTGTCGTGCTGGTAACGTGTTATTTCGCAAATGATCACGGGCGCCAACGCGATCTTTTGTATATGAACCCTCTCTGCATAGGTCTAATGTCCAGAGGCACATTAAGGGGTCATTTTTGTAACTTTTGTATTTTATTATAAATTAATTGCAAACAATAAACTAAAAATATAGTTTTCATATAGAGATACTTCAAATGTGATTAATTCACACGAACGAATCACGAGAAAGGCAGTAATGAGTAATAATAATAATTAAAAAGTAGAATTACGGAATGCAGAACAATATAATTGTAGTAAAATTCTGACCAAAACTGGTATAAATGTAGATTTTAAAAAATATTGTAAATTGTATTGTAATGCATTTTAAATGCATTATAGAATATTATTTATTTCTTTAGCTAATAATAAAAATGAGGGAAAAATAAGGAAAGACAGAATTACGGGATGCAGAACAATGCAACTGTATTCATTAATATAGTTATACTCTTATGTTCTACTGAATTTTATTTATTTTATTAAAAATTTTAAACATAAATGATATATATATCACTTCCCGCAACTTGATTTTAGTTTTTAGAATTGCCGAGTGTGGCTCTTTGAGTTTTCCATTGTACGCAAATTGGCATATGCACTTAAATAAATGCAGATAGTAAATGATAAATTTTATTCGTGTTCTTTTAACAACATGATAGATAGAAAGAGAAGTACAGAATTGCCACACGTTACATTCGACAGGAAGAAATTTCGATAAGCTAGGGGATATAGTCAGTAAATGGTCAGACACGGATTCGATTCTTACGAGAATCAAGCTAATTGCTCCATCCAATAATGTAAAAAATGCAAAATGAAATTAGTAGGTGATTCATCAGAAGACGGTAATATGTGCATGTTCATTTAATATATTATATATAAAATACATGATATATAGGAAAAGATCTAATAAATGAACAATGTAAAGAAATTTCAAATTAAAGAAAATAATTTCTTATAATGTAATTATTTTTGCCCGTTATCTGTTTTATGGCAAGAAATTAATATAACGTCGTAATTATAATCAAAGCACAATATTGTAATAAATGCAAGGAAGTTAAAAAAAGACTTATAAATATACATATGTACATACAAGAATAAAAATTCCTATTTTTCTTATTTATTTATAGTATAAATTTATAAAAGTATATGAATATTCTAAATAAATGTATAAACTATAAACTATCTTGTCTTATGATGATCTCGCTTCAAGCTATTTTCGAATAAAGATGCGAGAAGAAAGATGAAAGAAAGAAAATAAAGGTAAAAGAAGAAAAACCCCATAAAAAAGAGAAAAGTACGAGCGGAATAAATAATCCTATAAACTTAACCAGATATTATTTATATCCGAGTTCAGTAATATAATTCCAACGTCAGGAAGGGGGTTTTAGCTTATGTTTGAGAGGATATGAGATTTGGATGGGCCGCGAGTCTATCACGTTTGACGGAAAGATCAGTTAAAGAGAAAAACTTAACTCGTAGCGTTGAGAGAGATTCACGTAGGTGCCTCGACGTTGTTCGCTGAATTACGAGCGATATCGAGGAACCCACCGATATAATTAAGAAGACGATCATCCTGCAGCAAGCCGCCGGCTTGTGTCTCTCTCTCCTCTCTCTCGCGGTGGAATCCAAATTTTATGTCGGTATCATAAAAGCGCGTGACGGCAGAAGAATTAGGACGGCACTCAGATTCTCCGCCGCAGCCTTACAGCTTCGCTAGAAACATTATAAAGGCTAATCCACACTGAAACAGTTGATGCGACGCTAACACGCTCCGTGAGACAGTCCCAGTTTATCGCGCAAGTCTTTGAGGAAGTGCTAATCGGTTTTATTAATCACCGGTTGAATACGATGCGACAATTAAACGTCTCTTAATATACGCCTATAATGCGCGGTAAACATTTGTCGTCCATTTCACAGCGCATAAAGAAAGGAATTTTCCCACTTCATCGCTGTATTAACCGCCATACATATTCCTCTAGCATATAAACGTAAGATTTACACTGGGAAGTTACGAATTTCTCGTTTAGATTTCATACGTTATTAATACCTTGCCAAATACTGATCAATAAATTAACCGATAGCTGGAAATTATCGTTTAACGAGCGTGCTTCGAGAAGCTTTGTGAAAATTGGGCTTAAGACGATCGTGCGAATAGGTGGAGAGAGGATACCGGGGATAAAAAGAGAGGAAGCAAATATGGATGAGTAATATGGGTTCCTCTCTCCCTGTTCTTACGAGGACGGCCAAGGAGGCAGACGAGGGTGTCGCGATTCCCCGCTGTGCGTTGATGGCCTCATCTAGCCTAGAGGTCCTCGAGAATTCATCGGTAATTACCTTTTCTTCAGATCGACGCCAACGAGGTCCCATGGTACACCGACCGCCCGGGCACCCGCAATCTTTTATTCGCTACTGAACGCTTTGTTGATGTTACGTGAACAATCCGAGAAAATCGTGTCGCATGCAAATTAACTACGCACCCTTTAATGCACCGTGGGGGGTCAAACTGTTCCGTCGTTTGGCCCGCTGATATAAATTTTTTGTTCGGATACTCCGCTTTAGATGCGAAGCTGTTGACAGCTTTTATTTTATTGCACGCTCATTATATCGCATGCGATGTGCGATGCTTTGCTTGTGATTTTGGAAGTTTTATCTTATATCAAAGTTTCATTTGTGCTTAACAACATATAAGTAAAATTCAGAGTAAATAAACATTTTAAATCATTAGGCAGGATCTTATGTCTAATAATTTTTGTGAATTTTATGTGTAACACCCTTATATGTTTTTGATCCACGCATCGATTATTCGGTTTTGAAATGCAGTTTTATGCTAAAGCTGAAAATGTAATATCACTATTAAATTTTGATTATCAATTTATAAAATTCACAAAAGTTATTATTATGTATAAGATCCTGTCTGAAAATATAGATATTAATTTATCCTATTTTATACATATATTGCGGGATCGCTATTTACTTATATAAATAAAATCTATGTTCACATAGAAGAAAATTATTAAAATAAATAGATTACGTAAAATATTTTCAAGATTATTTTTAAATAATAGATTACTTTCTAATATCTTTAATAGCCTGTAGATTTAAGCAGTCTATCTTCGCGGGCTGCAAAGAGGGTGTCGATATATTTCGGTATTCGGTTCGGAAGTATCAAAGGGAACGAAATAGGAAGATAACCACGCGATCATACGCTAAATAATTTCTATTCGAAAGCAGGGAAAGAGCGGCGATCCGTTACGTTCGATTCTTCCACGGCTATTCACTATCCGCATGACATGGATATAAGTTACGAGCCTTCGAATAATTACACGGTTCAGTCTCGACCCGAGAGAGTCGCGGTCAGCGGAAGGCAAAAGACAATTTTACGCAGCGGGACACCGTCGTCCCTGGCGATCCGGTGGCAGCCTCCTTTTCTGGTAACTATTTGCCCCACGGAATCGACAGCTGCGGGCCTGACTGGTCACCTTGGACGCAGGAAGATATCCATCAAAGGTCAAACCCGATTCATTAGTCTGCTTTATACGTCCATATGTTATTTCGAAGAAACGCGTGCTTCTTTTCGAATAATCTTCCTTTAATTTCTCTAAGATCGATGGCACTTTGAAGTGTCATTCATGAAGCATATAAGTATATATGTCCTGAATTTCTACAATTTATTAATGGCGAAAGCGATGAAACGAACGAAAGACAGGAACATTAACGTCTTATGCGCTACGTCTTTATCTTTAACAATAATGTCAAGAAAGTAAGATATGATCAAAACTTAGTCTTTAAAGAACTGAATGTATCCATGAAGTCTTATTACACGCATATAAACTTATCAAATAACAGTACGAAAGAGTACACTTTCGTTTCACGAAACTGCGACAAACGCGAAATTATTCGGATATAAATTTAACCGTCGTGGGGTGCAGCGTCTTCTCCCGTAGCGCGAAATTCGCAGTGTTCTTTGTGTGCAGCGTTCAAGCCTCGAACTTTGTAGCACAAATGCGTACGTGAAGGTGGCGTTTCTTTCGAGATGCAAAGTCGCAGCCTTCATTAGCCTGTTCTACACAATCTAAGAGCCGGACGCCGTCGGCCGGCTTATGTAAATCAGTCGCCGCGTAATTGGCACTGAACGAAAAAGCTAATTACCAAAATCGTGCACCCGAGACCCCTAGGACCCAGGGCCCCATCAGCGCTCAGCGGGGAATCGCGACACCCTCGCCCCCTCGTTCGCCACCGCCCTCGCCCCGCGCCTCATCTTTTTATCTTCTGCGGATGCATCTCTTCCCGGACGCGATCACGAGACCCTGGAAATTACTCATCCACCACCGATATATGCAACTACCTGCTTCTTGATTATACGCCGCTAATCTCGGATGCGTCGGCGAACGTGCCGAGAGAAGTATATCTCGATTTCTTCTTTACGCGATCTCTCATTCCGTAAGAATCGTTATGCTCAAACGAACTGAAATAATTATCGTTTATTTTAGTTATACATTATTGATATACAGGGTGTTCAAAAAAAAAGGTCGGATATTATACCCACGTGTAGTATTCATCAAAAGAAGCAAAAAAGTCTTGGGCAACATAGGTCCGCAAATCAACTGTTTCAGAGCTAGAGTTGATTTTGTATTTTTATTTTTGTTTATTTTTGTATTTTTGTTTTATTTTTTTGTATTTTTTGTTAAAAATGGCATTATTATGAAAAAACGAACAGTAAACGCGCTAATAGTTAAATAGATACAAGATTTTTTAACGAAAAATACTTAAACAAGATGTTCAACATCAACATGTTTGCTCGTTATCAATGGCTCGCTCCGACTTTCGCTCAGCGCGTCTACTTAACATTTTAGCGAGAAAGAAATTGACTCGTTCTTAGAGCAGTCTGCGATATTTCAGGACGAACAGATCCGATTCTATTCGTCGCCTGTTCTATTGATTTGTTTACCTCGAAGCTGTTTATTTCTCTTTTGTGCGTAACGGATCGCGTGTTCTCGCACACGCACGATAAGAAACGTGAATACGTCCTATCACCAGATAATGGGCATCAAATTGTTAAAAATACAAAAAAATTAAAAAACACAAAACAAAATAAAAAAATAAAACAAAAATAAAAATACAAAAAAATACAAAATCAACTCTAGCTCTGAAACAGTTGATTTGCAGACCTATGTTGCCCAAGACTTTTTTGAATCTTTTGATGAGTATACTACACGTGGATAGAATATCCGACCTTTCTTTAACACCCTATATTTACAAGGATTAATTAAAATAAGTGATAAAAATAAATAATACAATTATCTCAACAGATGTTTATTGATAATCGTATATGACACATCTCACGTTGAAAAATCATGCGCGCTGCAATATTTGAGGATTTATCCTATGATTCTTTTCGTACTAATTAAACAATACATATTATTTACAATACTGCTAGATTACAAAATTATGATTTGACAATACAACAATCTGTTATACGATATTTCAGTTGTTTTCTCGAGTATTATTTAAGAAATTAATTAAAAGACGAAAAAAGGAAACTTTAGGCTTGAATCGTGAAATAACGTGAGAAGCAGGGTTTACAGTTGCAAATTTAATGATTAGCACATTGTATTTTCCTATTCTTGTACATATAACAAAAGAACCGAGAGTCTAATAATCGATACTTTTCTTGCTGCACTTTCAATCACCGTATGTCAATGTGGATTTCTTTTATTATGTCTTTTACTATGGAATCGGAGAATCTATAGGATAAAGTGCCTTTTTCCGATGAAATTTCGTTGAAATAGACAGATCGGGCGCACGGTCTCCTGGCGCCCCGCCTCGTTCGAGAGTTTCCCAAGAGTAATCGCCAGGGGGTCCATGCAGTTAGTGTGCAGCCCGCGCTACCATATTTCAGCCGCTCTGCTTTGGACACCCGAAATTTGTGGTTTTCCTCAAACAACAGCTCCCTCACATTATCTCCGTCGCACGCTTTTTACCCCTTTGTGAAGAGAGAAAAAAAAGAGGCTGTTATTAATCGCAGCGCGACCCGTGAAAAGACCTTACGACGAAGATGATGAGAGGAGGAGATGACTGCGACTCCTATCTACCTACCTGCAGCAGTAAGGACGCTCAGGTAGCCGAAGGATCCTTTGACCTATCCACCGCCTGTCCCGCGGGATACGTCCCGTTCCTGTCGAGAACCTTCTGTCTTTTCTCTTGCCGAAGGAATTCTTCCAAGACGAGGCGATTCAAGGGGGGGCGGAGTCGCGCCAACTCCCGCGCCAACTCCCGCTATTCATTTTGCTGCCTTTCTCTCTCTCTCTCTCTCTCTTTCTTTCTCTCTCTCTGAGAGAATGAAAGAATTAATAAGTGACATCTCATGGGGAAAAAGGTTTTACGCGCGCCGCGCCGAGGGAGCGAGACGGAAGCGAGGGGGACGGTGAGAAGACCTCTGAGAGGCGGGAATCAGAAAGAGAAAGAGACAGGGGGCGGAAGAGGGTCCGCGGTGGCTCCTAAACTCCCCACGTCTTTCCCTACGGTTGACGCGGACTTCTTTGTTGCGCCGGTGCTGCCTTTTGTCAGCCGGGCGAGAAAACGAGACACCTTGTCTTAGGTCGCGTGTAACACAATGCCACCCGACGAACCCGGCATCTGGAGAAATCCGAAATAGTCGGACAGCGACGTTCTGACGTTTATACTCGCGAGTTATCCTTTCTACCTATCGGTTCGGTTGTGTACTTTCTAGCTTAAGGATCGGCATACCTGGTTGCGATAATTATCGGGAATGACATCCAATAATCTATTATACATATTTGAATAGTCTAAGAAACAGAACTCGCAGTTGCCGTATCTTATCTCGTGAAATCTTTAATTTCCTTATTTTCTTATATTCTTGATAGTTTCTTATATTTTTATACTTACTTTCTTATATTTTAATAATTATCTTTTATAGCTATTTTAAATAATTGATAACTTTTTTTATATTCTGCATTAAACTTATTAAAAAAGTAATTTTCCTTATATAGTCCAATAGAAACTAAGATGTGCAAATTTGATAATGATTGAACGGACACTTTTCACGAGGTTCACACAAAAATTTTAATTACATTATATCACACAAACACTGCAAATCCAAGCGTGTTATTTTTATACGCATAAACATCTAAAAATGACACATTTGACTGAAGCTCTTTCTATATGTTTCTTGCTATTTTAGATTACGCCATTTAACACGTTTAATCGTATTAAATTAAAAATTAATACGTTCAATCGTGTTAAATGATATGATTTAAAACGGCAAGAAATGTGTAAGAAGAGCTTCAGCTAAATAACACGCTTGGATTTGCAGTGAAGACATAATAAAATTATTCAGAATAGTTTTTCTACTGCGAATTTAAAATAAATACTTTTCCATTGTCCTCTTTTATGCTTGAAAGATCTGACTTTTTGGAAGATTATGAGAGATGTTGAAATAATACGTGAATACGCATTTTCCGTATTTGTGCAAGCACCGTATTCTGCTGTCAACGTGTACTAAATGCAGATTCATAGTGACATACGAAATCACAGTTGTTGTTGTCACCCTCTTCGCGAAACTGCGGACGTCGTCCTGGGTGGCACGGCAATAATTACCATCGTGAGACATCAGCTCATCCGCCAATTGGCCGATCGAAGTGATGGCAACGATGACGAAGGTACCTGCGTGCTCTCTGTGTCGTTCAAGCGCGAGCGAGATGAAGAGGGTGAGAGAGACGCTGCGTGGAGCAGGGGCAGGGGGGCGGGAATGAGGAAGAGCGAGAAAGAACGAACGTCGCGCGTTCCGCGAGGAGTAAGAAAGAAGCGTGTATTGCGTCTTCATTATAAATCCTGAGAATCACGCAAATTGATAACGGCATCCGAAGGCTGCCGTAAGGGTCCTCGCGAGACGCTAAAGAGGGCTCACCTCCACCCCAGGCGCAGCGGGGTGTCCTCGACCACGAAATAAGAAGCGGCCACCACCTCCTCCCTGCTCTTTCTCCGCCCCCTTAACCTCCGCGATCGCTCGTATATTCTCCCTTATCCCTTCGAAGATTTTCGAGGCTGTAAGTTTGTTACTTCGATTAGCTCCCAGAGTCAATCTTGCGATCGTTTTCACGCGATACCGCGAATAGGGACTTGCGGTTTTTTCGAGCAATACTGAAATCTTAGTTTTTTTGCAATTGCTTTCCTACAATTGTTTTTCTGAAAACTAAGATCTTTTATATGTATATTATTTAAACAATAGATTAAATACGAATACTAAGAAAACGAATATTAAGAATATTAAGTAAGAATACAAGAATACGAATATTAAGAAAACATAAAACATATAAAAATAAAATAAAAGTTTTCGATACATAATATATATGGATTAAAAAATGTAATTATTAATTAATTTTATTAAGGAAAGATATCTTTAAATATATTTATGTATATGATTTCTTAATGATTTAATTTATTGAGTGATAATTAAGACTGGGATATTATCATAATTATTACTTTGGATATTACCATAATTATCTCCATAAATATTAAAACTTTTTCTTAAATTATTTTTCTTGTATAATATTCTAAAATCGTATAGCATTGCTGCCAAATTCTCTGTCGGAATAAATCAAGAAATGAGCCAAGGGTATTCTTGAAATTTCAGCGACGATATCAATCATAAACTCGAAATTACAAATAAAGTTGAAACACGCATGCACACGATCACACGTACATTTGATATGACGATATCATACTTTCAACACCACAAGACAATTTACCGCGTGCGAAAGCCAATCAGAAGAGAACGCGGACCCACGTTTCCCTTCCAGACACATTCGTCTGCCCTTCACCTACTTTTACGGATCCACCGACGCGTGCGAAGGTTCCGAAAAGTAATGAGTTCGTTATTCGGCGGGAGTCACGGTTATATTCCCTCTCTCGCTGGTTTCACAGACGGTTCCTCCCTTGTCCGTAGTCCTCACGAGCCTGGACAGGAGGAGAAAGAGAAAGAGAGAGAGAGAGAGAGAGAGAGAGAGGGCCTGGAAGCCGCGCGGCTGGCCCTCGCTAGCTGACCGGTGGAAGATTCATAAATTATTTCAGGAAAAAAGGAGGAAAAGTATTTCCAATTACAGTTTTTTGTGAAGGGTTGCCGCGGGCCACGCGCGGCAGGGGGTCCGCTTAATGGCGACCCGCGCTCACCGCTCCACCTCCTCCGCTTCTTCTTCTTCTTCTGCTTCGTCTACTCCTTCATCCACCTCTTCCACCTCCGCCTCTCGCCCTTTCTCTCTTTCGCCCGCTCGCTCTCCCGATTCTTCGGTATCCTTCGACGCCGCCAACGCGGTATTCTCCACTCGTACCTTCTTTTTTATGACGTATACACCCACCACACGTTCCGCTGCACACCGACTCACCTCTCTTCCCTCGCTACGGACTGACGGATACCGGTGACACGAAAAATATCGATCATCCTCGAGACGTTCTCGGTTACGACTCGACGAGAGATCCATGAAGTTGCTTGTTATCCGATATGTGGTGAACGGTAGTTTGAAGTCGTTACGACTTAACTATACGCACGTTTGTTAGCCATTTAACGTCGAGATTTTTACGAAAATATATCGGAAAGTAATTAGTCGGAATAAAAATAATTATGTATAAAGAAATTAATTAAATATAAACTTTATCTCGATTAAATTAATAATTCAATCATATTGTCTGACATATATATTCTTAACATTGTTTCATTAAGTGAAACAATCTCAAAAATATGTTAAAAAACAAATTCTAAGATTTCAAAAATAAATTGCAATCTTTACGCGAATATTAACCCAGATAGCACAAGGACGTCTATTGTTAATCTATTGGACATCCGCTTTTGGGACGTCCATACGAAATCCAAATAGAGTTCGTCGAACGTTCGATGGACGTCCATAAGATGTGCATTTGTCACACCTTTGTACGTCCATGGAATGTCCGAAACATACCCGATTATAGACATATTATGGATTAATTTTGGACCCATTTTGGACATCTTTTTCAAATGTGAATTTTCAATTAAAAATATTTAAAAAACAATTAATCGATTCTTGTTAAAGTCCTTCATTTTTATTTTATAAAGAATATTCGTTGTAATAGGAATCATGACTTCTTTGATCATCTACATTGCTTATAAGTATTGCGATATTATTTTTGAAAGTAATATCTTAAAATATTTTAGGGATTTGTCTTCGAAAAACGATTTCGTTAAAACATGAGTGAAGACTTTTATAATGCTGCGTCTTTTATTCCATCTTACATGGTTTTTTACTTACGAGTAATACGATAACTCCACGTCCATCTGGTAGTGGTGCCGCGTACTGCTCGCGGATGAGCGACTTTAGTGGATATTAACGGACATACAAACGTGTCCATTTTGGGATATTCTTAGAGACTCCACAAATGTATATCCTATAGATATCTTTATAAGGTCCATGGACATCTCGACAAAAAATGAACATAAAACGGATGTCCATAGGATATCCTGTGCTGTCTGGGAATATGATTATTATTTTAAACAGTAAATAATTCTAAACTCTTTTTAAAGTTACAACCTACTTTATAATATTTCAGAAATTATACGGTATGGTACAAACATGATGCGTAAGTCCTTCTTAATTCTTCAAAGTCACAACTTTTGGCACTTATCAGCATGTTCCCCAAAACGCGCTCGCTCATCATCACGGATCTCTATCACTAGTTCGGCCCCCAAGGCTCGCGCGACATTTTGGGATGGCCCCCTGTCTCGGCGTACGCGGGTGTCCGGTACATATTTTTGGGAGAACACCACGCGGTCGCCGGGCATGTATCGCCATGGGCAACGATATTCATAACTAATAGATCGGCGGTCCGCGGGTGACAGAGCAATACGTCCTGCGTTTCGATGTTCCCGACTTGGCGACCAAGCGAGCGGGCTCGCGGTCGCGCGAGCAGGCGGGCGAGCGCTCGTTCCTGGCTGGATCCGTCGCTCGGTTAGGTCCGCTTACACGGTCCGGGCATTCCGGGAAGCTCGTTCGCCCCGAACGATCATAAACCAAGCGCGGGGCTCGTTCTTCCTAACTTGACCGCCTTCCTTCCACGTTTCCTGGTTCCTCGGCTCGGTGAGACTCGCGTGTTACGGTATCGGCGTTGTCGACCCCAAACATTCGTGAACATCTTTGAACGAGACCAAAAAATACCGGGCTGTAGTAGGATACACGAGTAGTTTAGTAGATACGTCAGAAGTTCTAATATCTCGAATAAATATCAGGGAAATATTCGCGTGAACGTAATTTTGGGATGTCCAAGATTAAAGTGTAAGTATGGGCGCCACTTCGTCGTTCGTTTGTGTTTTTTGGTATGGCTAGAATTGATGTGTCTAAGTCAATATCCCAATAATTGGGTGATTTTTGTCAATTTTTTTCGATATATGTTGTTCGATCGCAAAGAGGTAAATCGAGAATCTTGGAGTCAGTGAAATGAGAATGCGCGAATAAACGAACGTGTCTATCGTGCAAGAGGAGCTTTACATAGGAATGCAGCGCGACACTCGCGACGAGTGTCCATGTGTAGCGACTGACCTTTGATCCCGCAGGAGGGCGCGGCCCTGGATGTTACCAGGCTGGTGGTACAGGTCTAAAATAAGGCGGAGGAGGAGGCGCAGAACTTCTTCGACAATAGGCCCCGGTCATACGATAATAATGATCAATTATCGATCTGTCATTCAACGGCTACGCCCGTGGAATGCACGACGAATCGAGTTTCTTTTTCGATTTCTTTCTCCCTTCGAGTTCGCTTTCGATCGTAGTTCTTCTACAGTACACCTACAGCATGAAGAAGTTGAATTATATTTGTGATCCTATATATCCCATATATAAGTCGATTTCTTATGTTGAAGCAAGAAACATTGTCATCAAAAATGGAATTTCTATAAATACGTGTATCGGATTTGAGAAGAGTAATTATAAGTATAGAATAAGAATAATAACGTTACGCGTTATAAAATATATAAGTAATGCTTTTGTCATCGTACGACATCCTGGTGTTTGTTAAAGATTATGGTTGACAAAAAAATGTGATAAAGGAGCGCAGGTTTGGTGGAAACTATATTTTGCAAAGGTGATTACATTCGTCAGTATGATCTTGAGTGCGGAGAACTCCCTCGAGATCTTTCTCACAGTAGTAAACCGGTAAGTAACTACAGGCGACTGTAAAAAACTTAAAATTAATAATAATAACGGCAGGTTACGTAATAAAAAGGCGCTGCTAACTAGAGCCTTCCGGAGGCCGAGTACATTTGTCCAAGAAAACGGGGCCTCCAAAGGATCGACTTTAAGTTGTCAGTTTGAGAATAATTGCACGAATTTCTCAGCATTCAAAATTTATTTGTCGTTTTACGATTGTGTTATAAAAATATAGTTTATTGTAGTAAATTATTCATATATTTTCGATAAGATATTATTAGAACTTAATTATCAAGAGTTGTACAAGTATGATTTCGACTCAGCTTTTTTTATAGGATATAAAAGAATTTGAAATTTTATTTTAATCAATATTAATCGAAGTATTGCTCGGCAATAAAGGATAAATCCCAAATTGGAAGGATAATTTGCGTTACTTTCTCACGGTTCCTCCCATTGTTATTTTAAAATGAAATATATTCGTTACGGCTTTATTCTCCCATAGTTCGTACAACATAAACTGAGTTCAGAAGGCAAAATCGTGCGGTCATTTTCGGCCACCTCCTCAACAGCTCGAGCCGGCGACTGGCCGCGGGGCAAATGGAGGGAAGAATTATAACTATAAAAGCGGGATGAAGAGGCCACGGTGAATCGAGAGAAAGGAAGAGGGATGGCGAGACGCCCCCCGTCGCGACGCCGTCGCCTAATCATTCTTTAAACGTGCATAAACAAGTCTCCTCGCTAGCAGTCAAGGGGATAGTATATGACTAATGTCATTCCTGACTCGACCAAATTCCCCCTTCCCCTTTTTTCATCTCTTGCCTCCTCCTTTCGTTCCTCCCCATCTCTCTTGACGCGCGGCGTTGACCAGAAACCAGAAATCGAAAGCGAGGGAGGCAACGAGTGAGAAATTTCGGACGTATACAAGAGGCAGGATGTGTCCTGGCCGGGAGATAGAGAGTTGATACGAAGAAGAAGGGGTGAGAGAGGGAGAGAGAAGGAGAGAGACAGAGAGATGCGGTACAGGCGCAGCAGCCTAAATCTAAAATGCAAATACACTCAACAAATCACTATCGGCGACAGGCATCCTTACTTTTAAAAAAGAGGAAGGAGAAGCCGGTGTACGGACCCCCCGTCAGGGGTTTCGGGGGTAACCCCAGCTCTCCTGAAGGCGAGTTTACACCGTATGCGGTCAACGCCTGTTGATGCATCTTTCGGCTGCTGCCTCGCGGGCACGACACCCGCATCTTCCTTCTGTCGTTTGTAGAGATTGCGATTATCGCCCAAAGGTAGCATGGACAACCCGTTTCTCTGCTGGATTGGGAAATGTTGCCATGACCGATGTTACATCAATGCGACACCATTCCTCGAAAGGATCGTTGCAGTAAATTGCTCTTATTGTTCACTATTTCCAAAACGATAATTTCGAAGATATTATTTTAACAATCCAAAGCCATTAAAATGACTCTTTTATAAAAAACGAATCTATTATCAATGTCACAATTGCTATAATACTAGATATATCAAAGATCATCGATCGATTATTATCAATTATTATAAAAAAATTATTATTCTAGTTTTAATTTAATCAATCGTGACCAAACTTATGTAAGGTGGACATTATTCCAAAATATATGAAAATTTATATTATATGCGCAAACATTTATTAGCATAATTTTTATCAATATATAGCGGTGTAAAGCTCATGATTCTCTTGCTAGAAAATGTTTTGCGATGGGGATTAATTGTGACACCCGCGTCGTAATGGAATCGCACATCGTACGGACGTTGTAAAGAGAGCAATCCGAATGTGTAAACGGTGCTTTAAAACATGCGTTGTCGGTGGTGAGGTCCTGACTAATGGAATCACGCTTTGCCTCCTGGTGATACGTTCCCTCGTCGAAGGACCCCTTCTCCGTATCGGTGTCTCTGTCTCTTTTTCATCGAAGACATGGAAGAGGCCCGGGGAATAAGCCTTTTCTAGCCACCTTCTCATCTTCGAGAAAAGGGTCCCTTCGTCGAGGTGGAGTTATATGTTATTTATGCGCGAGAAACGAGACGGACTTTCCGAGCCACAAGGCGGCAGTGCTGAAAGTATCACATTTATTTTGTCGGCCAGCGCGAAGGCACAAGGTAGGATAATATAGCGGGTGCACGACAGGGAGCACACTCTTTGGAAAAGAGCGGGAGTCACATCGCCGCCTCGGCGAGTGTGTAGTGAGTAAATCATTTTTCACTTCATTTTTAATTTCCCAAATCATTCGTTCCCTATGAATAGCTTTCGCTGTATACGGCTAGACACGCACATCTTTTATAAAAACATATTAATCTTGAAAATCGAAAACTGCTGCATCTATTATGATTGTACGTATAAGAGGAGGAAGGTATATATCAACGTGGAACGATAATGAAATGTGTGATTTGTAACTAGAACAGCTGATGAAAATACGTGATTTGTCCAGCAAACAGTACAGTTTTTATCATATGCATAATTTTTTGCAACTTAAGCAACGTAAAGCAATTGATAAATAGCTTCTAATAGCGAACAAACATAAATAGAAATATTTTGATATTAATTGTACTACTCAAGAGAAATTGTTTTAAAATATTATAAGTATATAAATAATAGTAATTACTTCTAGTATCATTTTTCTAATATATAAATATTTATCTAGATATTGATTTTATCTACGGTAGAAAAATAATTCTCACACCATTCTTGCTTAGCCTGCCGGCGAACTGATCCGTGCGAAATAAATATCTAACAATCGCTCATAAGCCTGTCAAGAAGTAAGGCTTCAATTAAATAAATGAGCGGTCATATATCACGAAATCAATCTATTCAATCATCGCTTCCTCGATATCTTCTCGTTAATTATATAGCCCGATTTCCGGCGCGAGATTCGTGAGTCTAACGTCTAACGTGGAAAGAAGTAGAATTCGCGTAGCGTAGGTGACACATTTGTCTTATTGAGTGGCGAGTTCTTCTCTTTTTTTCTGCTTGAAGAAAGGCACGACGGGCTCATTAGTCAAAAGCATAGCTAACGATCTGCGCCTGCGAACACGATAAATTCGTGGGCTCGTTTGGCCGACGAATCCGCTAATTTCGCGTCGTGAGACGTGTAATGCGTGTATATCGGGGGAACGGGAATTTACATTCACAAATTGCAGAAAGTTGGCTGAGAGCCGGGCGACCTCGCGAACGGTCCCAGGATACCAGGCGATCGAATTATCCCGGGGATTGTTTAACGTAATTGGACAAATCAATCTCGCGATCCCAGACGGGGGGTCCACGGACGTCCGTGCTCTCTGTTCTCTCTTCATCGTCCCGATTCTCTCGTTCGTTCCGTCTCTTTGTGTCCCGGCTGTCTCGCGATACCGCGGCACCAACGAGCGTATAATCGGTTAGAGGAAGAAAGAATCGAACGACCAGAGGAGAGAAAAGGGCAACGAGAAAAGAGAATAAGCAGAAAAAGAAAAAGTGTGGATGCGGCGAAGATTTGGACGAGACTTCATAGGCGACGATGTGTAAAAGTGAAGACGTTGTCCCTCTCTTTGTGTCTGCATTTATCATCGTGCTCTAAGATGACATTTATAAAAATAATATATAAGCAGGGTTGGGAAGTAACTCGTTACTTGTAACGAAGTTACAGTTACAGTTACTTTTTTTCGGTAACTCTAACTTAACTTCGTTACTTTTTCTCCATCTGTAACTGTAACTTAACTCAGTTACATATTTTCGATAACTAGTAACTAATTTAATAGTTACATTAATAGTTACTTTATATATATTTCAAACTTTTAGCAATTGCATTGGACGACCTTGCGTTTGTGCATAAACATCGTTATCGACACTTTACAATCCAATGCACATGCTCCCAACTGCTCTCGACATGCGACACAACTTACAAATGGAAAGGAAACGACAAAAAAAATTTTTTAGGTAAAATTCTATTACCTAAAAAATTTTTTTTTTGGTTTTCTTCTTTTAAGTCACATACTAAGTATTTCTCATTTGTGGAGGTGACGTGAATTTCATTTCATTTATCACTTTTAATTGTATGCACTGAGGAGGACTCAAATCGGAGTCGAAACGTTTGCGGTTTTTAGATTTGTATAGTGTATTTTTGAATAATAAATTTATTGTTTACCCCGACAACAGCGTTGGCTCACATTGGATTTCTTCCAAATTATCTTTGATTTTATATCCGAGAGCCTAGCATCATTAGTATTGATTTTGTATTAAATGTGTCAATAAATTTTTATTATCATAAGTGTAGATTTGATATTTTTATTTTTATTGCAAGAAAGTAACTGCAAAGTAACGATTCGTTACTTTTTAAGTAACTATAACTGTAACGAGTTACTTTTCAGAATCGATAACTTGTAACTGTAACTAGTTACATTTTCTAAAAAAAAAACTGTAACTGTAACTAGATACTTTTATAAAGTAACTTTCCCAACCCTGTAATATAAGGCAATTATTATATAGAATGTTCCGTGACATAAGCTCAACAATAAAATAGAAAAATATATTAATGTTAATTAAGAAGAGTAATGTTCCATTACCATTCCGTAATGACACGTATCTTAAAAAATAAAATAGATTAAGATGAAACATTCCAAAGAAACTAAGAACTTTGTATTAACTTTTTGGTTAGAGAAAGATAGACAAGGACTCAAATGTTGTCTATTTAAGTAGTCTTTTTCATTACATTGAATTTTACATTAGTTTTGTTTTGTTAAGCGATATTAAACAATATAATGGTCTAATACATAATTGTATAAAATAAGCAAGAAAAGTTATTTAAATATCATAGTGCACTTTCAAGTATTGTACTTTCAAAAGGAATCGGAGCGGGAGAGAAGAAGCTAGATAGAAAGGGGCGATTATTGCAATCACGTGGTCAAACATAACGATGCGTACTTTTCTTTATCACGTCGAGGAGGGGACCGGTTGTATCATGCCGTGTACGCAGTCAAAGAGAAACAAACGGGGCGAGAACTCGTATCTATGGGGGATGGGAGGCGGAAAACAAGGAGAGAAACAAGTGCCCGGGCTGTACGCAACCGCGAAGGTGAAGATGCGTGAAAGTGGAGGTGCTTAGTAGCGATCTAATTATCTACGCGGCGGGATGTCGCGGCCTCCCTCTGCGCTTCACCGCATTGAGGAAACAAGAGCAAATTGAATGGCGGCGGATGGTGCTTGCCAACCGAAGAGAACCGAATCGTGCCTCTAAGACGCCACATTCGAAACAGCTTTCTTCAACGATTGTTACCTCATACAAGTATAAGATATCATACAAGTATAAGAGATATGAACATTCATATCTGTACTTTAGAGGTAAAGAATCGTATATATCCATTATTATAAATTTAGAGAAAACAAGATTTAAAGTTTTAAATAGGGAAAGAGTGTATTTTTTAGATATAAAATGAAAGTAGCAATTTAATTTTTTGAATATTTATTAAACCAATGAAACTGACTACTACTACTACTATTACTACTTTTTACCTATATAAAAATTTTCAGTACAACTTTTTCTAAGTGTTGTATTTTAGAAACTAGTCGTAATGGACATAACATCTTTTACTATATTAAAGTTTAAGCTCCTGGTATATTCGAAAAAGTATTAACTCAATTTTGACAAAAAGTGGACATACGATCCTTTACCTCTGAAGTACAGATATATAATTGCTGTTTCATGATTTTTCTTGAAAATTTTACGGTCTTAATTGCAATTAACGAATACCGCACTTAAACAAATGGATTAAAAATATTTTGTTTACAATTAGAAATATAATAATATTGATCTCTAGAAAAGTTAAAGATGATTTCAAGAAGAGATAATATCATCACTAAACGCACATTGTCGATTTTGTAAGTTTCGCGTCTCGTTCTTTCAGAGTACAATACTTTCCACAATGCTTGCGTACACGTGCCTCGCTCGTGTCATCGTTAAGTGTGTTAAGCACGTTAGAATCGACCCGTGGACAGTGATTCGGACCCTTTCTTTTCGATTCAACGCAGGTCGCCGATCGCGAGGAATTTCTCATGTCACGCCGCGTTACTTTATTTATCGACGTTGAACGCCACTTATAACCTTTTGCCTCCTGGAGTTAAAGAGCACAGACGAGGAGATTTCCTGACATATAAAATCGATTGATAGATTCTAAGCATTGTCGAATTGTTCGCAATAATACGCTTGGCTGTGGATGTAATAACTTTATACTATTCTTCTTTAAGCGAAGAATGAGCATAAAAAAAAGACATCTTTTTTATGTAATAAAAATAAATGTAAAAAATAAAAAAAGTAAAAGCATATATTCAATTCTTCAGATAAGTCCTCAGCCTCTATAGAAACGTAATAACTTTTAAATTTATAAATAGAAGAATAATCTCGTAATGATAAATATCATATTGCCATATGACTCTCGACAATTAGATGAAAGGACGATTATATGAAAGGACAATGTCAGGTGTCAAACTTTCGAGCATAGAGTTCCATAGCGACAATGAGATGTTCGCTTACCGTGTGAAGATTCCACTCGATACTAGTCGCTTCGAAGGCACGTACAATCGCGAGTGCGTTGACATTACTACGCCGTGACTCGCGCATGTTAATACGTTGTGACACGTAGAAACACAATGAAACGGCATAATATACGAGCGCAGATCGTTGTGACGTACCCGCTTTACCTGACATAGAACTTGGTTCGGAAAGCAGCGCGTTACACGTCAGCATGTCCAAATAAAGTGCCGCGTATATCGCGGGCGCGTATTATGCTCTAGCCGGGCAATTAACTCGCTACTTGATTAACTGGGCAGAGCCTGTCAACTTTCGCGAAGGAGAACTTCACCGAGGAGGAGAGAGGAACGAGACGAGAAGACGCGGGGGAGGGGAGCAGAGGAGGAAGAGACGAGGGGGAAAAGGGGGAGAGGAAAGTCGGACTCGCGAGGGCATCGAAGTTACGAAAGGGGAGTAAAAGACGAAGGGGGGGGGGGAAGGAGTGCGGGGGCCCTCCTCGACGTAGAGACGCCGAGGAGGAAAAAAGAGAAGGAGGAAGAGCGGAGGGAAGGAGAGAAGGAACCGCGTCCACGGTGACGGTCAGCGAGCGCGAGGTGACCCCTGACCCCTTCGTGCGTCCTCGTCTGCGTCCGGCATCGTTCGGTCGGAATCTCTCAGTCCCACCGGCGGGACTCAAACGACTCCGTGGGGCCCTCCGTGAGGGCCCAGCGTGGGCGAAGCTTACGCGCGGGGGAGTAAGAGGCGGCCAGGGAGAGCGGGAGGAGAGAGAATAAGGCGATGGAGAGGGGCCGTACGGGGAGAGGGGTGACGAGTTGGCCCGCGGGCGTCCCGGGACCGTGAGAACACCACCTATAATATTATTTAGTCTGCCCGATGCCTCGGTTCGCCTCTCTTCTCTCTTGGCCGCGCTCCTTTCTCTCTCTTTCTTTCTCTTTCCCCCTCTCTCTCTCTCTCTCTCTCTGTCTCTTTTCCTCCCTTCCCTCTCGCCCTCCCTTACCGCACCCTTTTCCACTCCAATCGTCTCTCTTTCGTCTTTCCTTGAGAGACCTCCTCTCCTTCTATATCGTACTCCATCGTACTCTCCCTCCCCCTCTTTCTCATCCTTCCACTCTTTCTCTCTTCTTCTTGCTCGGTTACTCGCCCTTTTTTTCTTGTCTCATGTGCGCGCACGAGAGCGCGTGTACGGAATGTCTCTCTTTCTCCCTCGCTTTCGGTGCGCTCCGACACTGAAGAGGCAGCTAACTATAGGCGCTATACACGGCTTACTCGCGCGCATTAATTGCCGTCGTAAATTGTTGCGGCTTTGCCGAGAGTCCGAGTTGAGCCGAGTCGGAACGAACCCGCGGCACACGGGCGCGGTACCGCGGGAGAGATGCCTTTTTTTTCGGCGCGGCATCACTATTCACTCAGTTTTACCTCACTTCCAGACAACGTCCATTGAGATATTGGAAACTTAAGTATACACAAATCGTTCGCTCGTATTAAATTAGAAATCTTTGAAATGCATGGAGCAGTCTACCGGATTTCTTTCATAAATATTTGATAATATTTTTAGGACTTACAAACATTGTTCTTATACGGCGCGTTATTAGAACTGATTTATAAATATTAGAGCGACATAAAATAAATCAATTTATATGTAAAATGTATTCACAAATTGATCATAATTTGTTGATTAAAAGCGAAACTACTTTTTGAGAAAATACGTTATTTTTGAAAACCCCAGATTGCTTTGCAAGTGATTTCATTACGTTCATCGTGTTCTGTTTAAAACGTGATCGTTTTTGTTTAGAAAAGAAAATGACTAAAATTTCATTTACAGCTGATATTTTGTACAAATTAAGGAATTAAATCATATATTTAAAGATGCAACACCTTTGCGGAGGATATAATATAAAAATATTATAATTTTCAGAATCAATTTTAATGCCTAAAAGCATTATATATGATATAAGCTGTAAGTTACCTACATTGAATATATTGATCTATCAGTAATCTTTATTATACGAATCATTTTTTAATATATGTTGCAAATTATTCTTTCTTATAATCGTGCAATCTGATCTCTAATGACACAAATGAAAATGTTCACCGCATATTTGTCCTCCGAATTCAAAAGGGACGCGTGCTTTGCGAAGGAAATACACGCGGGTTAAACAGCTGTTGACCCGCGAACGCGATCGCGATCGCGATTCACGTTTCCGGATTCCCCCCGCACACGCGCGCGCGTGCGTCCCCGCGTATATGCTCGTCGTCGCGGCACGCAAGCCGCAGCGGCCCACGTCAGATCGTGTGGCCCCACGGACGCGCGGCCGGGCCCGCATCGTCGAAACGGCGGGCCGGCGATCGCGCGGGCCAGCTGTGGCACGGCACTCTCTCCTGAATCCGGGGCCCGTTCCCCGCGGACAGGCCCATTTTGACTCGGATACCTACCACCAGGTGGCTCCACCAGCAGTACCCAGCAGCGGCAGGCAGGAGCAGTCTTCGGGGCGCCTTCGCACCGCCAGCATCGCGTGTGTGTATCCTCTTTCTCGTTTTCGCGTTCAAGCTTCGTGCTCACAGAAACGACCGTTTCGGGAATTGACAATCGATCGGCGAGAACATGTAAACGTGCAGCGGAGCTCGGCAACGTCGTGCAAAGGTGAATCGTACGGAAGATTACTGGAGTACCGGGGGGATACCGGCACGCATCCACGTTGCAATATTCATCAGGATCAGTCAGGACAAGTCAGAAATTTCTGATCGCTTTGCCAATGATACCGGCGAAACACGGAAGGTGCGCGTTCCAGAGGCTAATCCGGAACGGTTCGAACGACGGTGGAGGATGCAGCAACAGCAGCAGCAGCAGCAGCCAGAACAGCAGGAGGATGAACAGCATCAGGAACCAGAGCAGGAACAACGGACACTCGTAATGGTACCGTCCACTTCGTCCTCGTCATCGACCTCGTCGGTCACGATCGCGGCAGACTCACGCGATGCCGATGTCACCGGCCTCACGACGAGCTCCGAATTACCTAATCTAGCGCTCCAGAGTGTCGCCCTGCGGCTCCAGGGTGCTCTCCTCTCTGCTCTGCAACGGGCGGCACTCCTGCCGCCGGGACATGCCGCCGCAGCGGCTTTTAATCTGCAGGCATTGGAGACGTACCTGACGCTACATCGTCTTCACGCGAGCGGCGCGACTTCCGGCGTCGCGCAGGCCGCGGGCGCGACCGCGACCGTCGTCGGTAATCAGAGGTGTTCGTCGTTGGACGCGAACGTCGACGTGGCCCTGAGCCCGACAACTGTCAAGAATGACCACCTGACGGCCGATCAGCTGCTCCGATCGGCCGCTTCTGCGATCGGCGAGGACGACGATGCACGGCTGGATTTCGTGACCGACACCGAGGAGGATCTGGCTCTTCTCGCGGAGGAGGAAGAGGTCCTGCTGAGCGAGACGTCCGGAACGGGCTCCTCTCCCGCGAATCATGAGCTACTCCTGCGACGAATATCCGAAGGGAATCGCGCGAGCACGTCGGTGACAACGGCTTCACGATCGTCGTCCTTGACCGCCCCCACGTCTTTCGCATCGTCGACTTCCTCGGGCTGCTCCTCGGCCTCGTCCACCTCGTCGTCTTCCTCCTCGTCCGCGCAACATGCTTCAATCGCGGTAGACTCGAGTGTACCAAGGACTTGCCGCACGTCCAGACCCAAGAAACAGTTCATTTGTAAGTTCTGCAGCCGGCAGTTCACGAAGAGCTACAATCTGTTGATCCACGAGAGGACGCATACCGATGAGCGGCCGTACTCGTGCGACATATGTGGTAAAGCCTTCCGACGGCAGGATCATCTCAGAGATCACAGGTAACGTGAATAAGCCCTAGTCATCTGGGAGACGTTAGTCTTTCGATTAGATCTTTCTTGATGAAAGCATTACATGCGCAGGTTTTTGCTGTTGAATGTCCGAAATAATTTTATTGATTAAATGGACAACATTAATTGAATTAATTATGTAAATTATAAGTCTTTGGTTTAAAATAGTTTTAATGCTGATACAAAGTAATACTACAATTATAACTAATGAATAATAAAAGTACGGAATTATGAATGTTTCTTTTTGTTCGAAATTATATTATAATTAATAATATTTTTTGTTAGATTTTTTATTACGTATATAGATTGTATCGTGTTTATTATTAAATGTATTTTAACATGCATGTGTAGATTAACATGCCTTTATGAGCGAACGTAATAAAGCTTCGAATTATTAACAACAAATTTCAGTTTCACGCCGTTGCAATATTTTCGATCGCACACGATTAAAATAATCATTTTAGTAGAATTTATTTATAAACCTCCGGGGACATGCAAGAGAGATAAATAGTTGTAATGATACGTTACGTAAGAAAATTGAGTTAAACGTTAAGCGCATAAAAGCTTTGATGACGGTATAGGATTATTTACCGAATTCATTCCCTTCGTGATGGAAGATTTAGAGACCGCGCGCATTTATCTCTTTATCGCGTCGCCATTAATTACAAGCGTCGTACGATTTACGAACGGACAAATTCATGGTACGCCTTTTCCACCTCGCGTAATTACAACGATGATTGAATGACGTGTATATTATATTTAATGGTCAACGTGTCATGATTCATTCATTCATTCATATCTTTACCGTTGCGATAATTGTAGTCCTTACTTGATAATAATGTTAATTAAGTTAATAATATATTACTCGATAATTATTTTATTCTTTTCTCCTTTCGGTTTTTTAGTGGTAAACGTACTTATATATCTCGTCGCGCGTCTATAATTTTACAAATTATAGTTTTGAGTACTTTGACATCAAAAACCAGATACACGTTCGAGCAGGTAGTTTTAAGAAGAAGTTTGAACGTAAGATGCAAACTGGAAGATTTCCCCTACATTGCAGGTATATACACAGCAAGGAGAAACCGTTTAAATGCGCCGAGTGCGGCAAAGGATTTTGCCAGAGCAGGACACTGGCCGTCCACAAAATTTTGCATATGGAGGAGTCGCCGCACAAATGTCCCGTCTGTGCCAGGAGTTTTAATCAGAGGAGCAATCTGAAGACTCATCTTCTTACGCACACGGACATTAAGCCTTACCACTGCGCCTCCTGCGGCAAAGTCTTCCGCAGGAATTGTGATCTGAGGAGACACTCGTTGACCCACAATTTGGGAGTACCGTCGTCGCCACCGCCATCGGGAATCCCCGTTTCCGGTTCAAGCACCATTGTTCTTCAGGAGACGTCTTAATGCATGGACATCGATTCCTCTCCTGGATCACTGGGACAAATTCTTGTCTGTATCGACGCGCTTTCTTCCAATAACGCGGATCGACGTCCATTTATTATATACGCCGCAGTGTGATCTTGACTTCGACGTGCGATCGATTCCGACGGTCGATTCGATCGCGTCGTATTCGTGCCACGATCCATGGTCCAACGGTACGGTCAGGATTTCGATCTCTTGCGCGTATTCGAGCCTCCGACTCACATCGTATCTATCTGCCTGCACTATCTATCATCGTTAACGTTTAGAGCGTAATCATTGTTATGTACATCGCGATAAGGTCATATACGGATTCGTGCATGTTTAGATCTGTAATTCTATGTATGCGATACGCAGTAGGTACCCTTGATTAACGTATATAGTCGTCTTCATTTTTAGACGGTGTACCTACTGTACGTGTCCGTTGTGTGTTCTGTCGTTCACGTGTGTAAAATAAACATTTATTATTATTTTTTAACCCAGTCGTCTGTACCCTCACTCAACCTCCCTTGCCTCTTACGCAACAAAATGATGGATGGAGCAAATTGAATTTAATTGAAAATATTCGGTTGCTAAAATGTTATTCGGGACTCTCGAATAGAAATTTTAATGAAAAAAATATATAAAAAATTAATTCGGGCGAAAAATATCGTCAGATTTGTTATTAATAGCATCTCGGTTTTATTTACTTCCTTTTTTGGCTTCTTAAAAGCACCAGTGCACGTTTAATATATTACATGCGAAACAGACCTCTCCGCTTGTAGTCGCGAAATATTTTAACTGTCTAAATCTTCATGTCTGCGACTCTCTCTTAGATATATCAGACGTTATGGAGTGTTCACTTAAACAGGTTCGTCGAGCGAGTACGTCAGCGCCCGACCAAAAATTCCAATCCCCCTGGTATTAAACCAGGATTTTTGCCTCCTCCTTTTTTATCCGTTCCACATATCCAGGCTAGGTATAAGCTGATGACGGGCCGGGGAGAAGAAGAGACAAAAGGGCACGGTAAGCGGAGGAGAAGTTAAAGAGGAGGAGGTGAAGGAGGAAGAGGAGGAGGAGCAGGAGGAGCAGGAGGACGAAACGCGTGTATTGTGTTACAAAGAACGGGGCCGCCAGGTGCGCAGGACATGACACCGCGATACGTCTAGAGTTACGTTTCTTTTCTCGAAGGTGTCGGGATGAGAGTTGGAGGAGAGGTGGGCCCCAACGACGCTATTTCGGATCCCGGAGGTATCCAAAGACGGGCCTCCTCGCGTCGATAAGGAGAATCCTGTGCGACCGGTCGACTGCCGCTCTCGTCGTCTCGAATGGAGCGTACGCGGCTACGCTTGCCCGTGTATATGCCCAACGTAAACCCGGACTCCCGGGCGAGCTTTCATAAATTCTTACCGGCGGACGTTTTACCGCGAATTACGGCCCGTCGTTTTACCGCAAAACCCCGCGTTGGCAAAATCGTGTTTACGGCGTCGGGATATACATATAGGAGTTACGAAGACGAAGAGGAGAAGCGGGAGACGCCGCCGGGGACGGCGAGTCCTGGATGCTGGAAGCGACCGGAATGACTTCTCGATGGGAGTCTTTGTGTCACGTTCGTTCGAAGTATCGCTTAGTCCCCCATCGATAGAAACTCGGAGACTTCGCGCCTGCGGAATTCTTGATAGTAGTCATCACGCTCGGACCCTTGCGAAGTCTCTTTTAACTTACGCGCGGCTAAAGGCTATATTTGACGCGTTGAACATGACAATAGAAATAAACGAAGTCAATGTTACCAAGAATGATTCTAACTTAAGGCAAAATGGAAGAAGTCTTGGACACACAATATTTTATTAGTATTCAGATGTTCCTAAGATAAATTTCGTAATATTGATGTCACGTCAAATAAATTATACGTTCTTACGTCGTAAAATCTGCCTGATTCTATGAAATCTAAGTTACATTATAGAAAATTATTCGTTCGCTCCAGGCCAATTATTACGCATCTATAAGCGATTAACAGAAATTATTTCTAAAGCAGTTTGCATCATAATTTGCGCACAGATGATATATCATCAAACCTTCTTTCATTACCCAAGAGAAGAAGCGGGAGATGCTGCCAGGGACGGCGAGTCCTGGATGCTAGAAGCGATCGGAATGACTTCTCTGTGGGAATCTTTGTGTCACGTCTGTTCAAAGTATTCTGCACCGGCAGAAACTCGGAGACTTCTGTATCGCGTCTGAGGAATTCTTGATAGTAGCCATCACGCTCCACTCTGCGGGCTTCTCTTAATTTGCGCGCGTCTAAAGACTATATTTGACGCGTAGAATATGATAAGAGAGATAAACGAAGTCAATATTACCAAGAATGACTCTAAGCAAATGACTTAAAGCAAAATGGAAGAACACCTTGGACATACAATACTTAAAAATAAAAAGTAAGATCCAGATGTTCCAAAGATAAATTTCGTGATACTAATGTCACGTAAAATAAATTATACGTTCTTACGTATGTCCTGAAATGTGCGTGATTTTATAAAATCTAAGTTACATTATCGAAAATTACTCGTTTGCTCCAGGCCAATTATTAGGCATCCATAAACGATTAACAGAAATAATAATTTTGCGCAGATGATATATCATCATACCCTCTTTCATTCTCCAGGAAAAATATCGCGCCAGAGAAGATTACAGAATTTAACGGTTATACGATACGATATAGAGTGGCTACGTGGGCGAGTTTATGATCACCTTACAGATACGAACTGTCAGCGCAAACGACACACATTTCTAATTAAAACGATCGTATCATAATGAGCATGGAAGATGGAATCGCTGGACTTTCCCGGCCAATTATGTATTATATCGACAAGCTGACGTGGGAAATTAGAAGCGAGGGATGATTGTTAAGTGGACATAGCGTGTTCGCGATGATTCGAAATGGAGAAAAGGGTATCTTCAAGCATGGTGGAAGCGAGGAAGGAACCGAGTAAAGAGGGGAGCTGTGGGGACATAGAAGGACCACACGCACGCGCCGCCCACAGATACGCTATCACTTGGCTACAACCGACGTGATCTGCATGCGCGTGTCCCCTCTTCGTCACGAAGTGGAAAAAAGGAAAGAACCGAGGGGGAAAGGAAAGGAAAGGAAAGGAGTATTCTCTCATCCATTCCCACTTACACGCTTTACCCCTCGGCCTGCCTGCCTATCTACCTTCGCTGATTTAAGGAGTCGACGAAGCGTCGATAACGCGATCGTGCCGCGCGCTTTTTCTTTTTCCTTCCCCCCCTCACACGCTGCCCTGTCGCTTTCCATCTTGCGGATAAATTTGATCGTGGAGATTAGGCTGCGCAATGTTACGCGCTGCTAGCAATTTGTACATCGTGATTGATCCGCCGTTTACTGTGTCGGTTTGTATGTATCGCGGCGCGACCGAAAAAGTGCCACAGCTTGCGATATCTGATTCTTTATTTCTGTGCCACATCAAATTACCTGCTGTATTTTTTATGTACTTGCAAGTTTCTTTATAAACTGATAAATGATTAATGTAATTCTTACGATTTACTCCTAATTTTTTAAATACTGAATTAAAAAATAGATTTTAGGTAGATAACAATTGAATTATCGTCAGTCCTTTATATGATATTTTGTCTCCAGACGTTAAGTCTCTAAATGCCATAACGATATTACACGATTAATAAAATAAGGAGAAATTTAGATATTATAACGCAATAACATAGAAATATCAATCAATCCTTTATTCATTTCAGCTACAGCCAAGAAGTGGGACTTGGTTTACATTAATACCTTAAACACTCATACATCCATACACTTCAGCATTATGCCAAGAAGGCCAAGAAGTGACCTTATTTTTTACATCACATTCTTTTTATATTCATCCATCCATACTTTTTATTCTATATTGCACGTGGTAAGCTTTATCCTAACCTTTTCCCTTTTTCCCTTTGTTACTTCCTTCTTTTAATAACATAGAAATATTTTCCACGGCAACAAGAAGCGATTATCCCGCCGCGACGTTGGGTTCGATGATTTTTCCGAAAAACGATCCAGCAGTAAAACGATTACATTATTACGACCGCGTAGTACCAGTTATATCGGTTTCATCCGCGATTATCATAAAAAAGAACCGCCGATCCTCAGGCCACGGTCATTAATCCCGAGAGCCTCGCGTTGCACAATGTGGTATTCTGGTCCCGCTCCCGCGAATATTTTCAGGCGTTCGCGCAGCCGAAACGAAGCTCGTGCTACTCGTTGCGTAACTCAATCGTATTTACTACTTATGCAAATTGAAATCGAGCGTCCCGCGTAAATCGTAAATTTATTCCCGCCCCTTCTCACGCTCGGCGAGAGATATCGTCATCATCAAGCCGCGCCGTGCCGCGCCGCGCCATGCCGCGCCGTGCCGCGCCGTGCCGCGCGATCGCGTGTATCGAAAGAGGATCGGCCGAACCGCGAGATCGGCCGGACACGAAAGCGCGCTGAGGGAGCGAGCGAGCGAGCGATCGCGCCGGCCGGCACGTGCGCCAGTATGCGTGCGCTTTTTGCGCAAGAAGAGGTCGTACGCACCGGGGTATAACATCTCCATACGCGGGAGAGAACGAAGTTGTACTTACCGATATACGATCGGCGGATGGTCGCGCGAAAGGCGGGGGCCACCCGCGATACCGCAGGCGTGTATCGCTTAACAGCCGCGCCACGGGCATTTATAACAGCGGCGCGGCGGTAAACGCACTGACGCGCGGCCACGCGGCCTCCGCTGCGTTGCGTCGCGTCACGTCGCGTCGCGCCGCGCCGGTTATCGCTCTCTGAACGCGACTAGAATCGTTTGTCTACTGCCGTGACTTCGTCATTGGAATAATCGGCATTAGCCGCATGGTTTAGACGCAAATCGCGAGATGAGTGAAATGTAAGTAGATTATTTTACGGCCGAGATAATCTCGAATATAATTTGTTATAGCGAATATATATAGTATAACTGGACAAAAGTATTGGCACATTGGTGCGGTTGCTACTATAAAATAGTAAATATTTTCGAAGAAAATAGCAACCAACCGTTTATTTTTATAAAAATTTTTATTTTATGCTTTATATTTAATATATAGTACATTATATAAATTGACATAAATCAACGTAGTCACAAAAGAAAAATAACAACCTTTTTTCAGAGTATACGAGAGTATATTATCTTTGAAGAAAAATATTGGCATATTTAACTGTAATAATATAAAGAAATATAAAAAAGTTATATAAAAAAGCAACTAGTATTTAGTTGGTAATCCTTTCTTATAATTACTTCTTTTATGTTTGTTACTAATATGAATACACATAATTTGTCAGTGCCAATAGTTTCGTCCAAGGATGAAACGTTCTTGAGAGACGTTTTTAATTTCTTGTGTAACTACATTTATGTTAATTTTTATAACACGTAATTATATGTAAACCAAAAAATAAAAATTAACATTTTACTGCCATTTTATCTAGAAATATAGACCATCTTATAGTAGTAACTGCACCAATACTTTTGTCCAACTGTAAGTATGTGTAAAAGTACTATTAGATTATATATATATAATATATGCATATTGTAAGTATAGAAAAAATATAAATATATAAAATATGTATCAATTATCAAACGCATGTAACACAGATTCAATTACACAAGTCTGTTTAATATCACAACGTTCATCAGATGTGGCCGAATCGTGGATGATCTTACAGCTTTCAATGGCAACGTTACAGTTGCTGTTTTTCGAGGAACGGAAAACATCGACGTTAAGGCATCCGTACCTGAAGGCCCCTGATTGTAAAACAAATCAACATACGTACGGGAAACAAACACGTAAATCGCGATATACGGCCGTCGGCCATGTGTGACACTTTGACTGGCCAAAAAGCGCGGCTCATTTGCGCGGCCGGGCCCGCGCCGTGCGTGATTGGCGGAACGCTGATGCGCGATGAGTCGTGCGCGCGCGCGCGCGAGCACGCGTGTACGGACGCGTGCGTGCACGCGGGCAACGGTGCGTGTGCGTGCGCTACGAAATACGGACGGGCGGACAGGATGACGGACGGCGGGACGCCCGGGGCAACCGAGAGTGGTGACTCGCGCGACACAAGCTCACACTCGCCCACGCATTTCAGGCTCGAACTCAACCTTCTCTCTCTTCCTTTCTCTCTTCTCTTCTTCTCATCTTCTTCGACCGGGTTCCTCCCCGTCTCCTCTTCTACCCTTGTCCTTCGTGCCTGCCGATGTACCGTGCGCGTCCGCACGCACGATGGACTCGCATGCCTGGATAGACCGACGGATACTTTTCTTCCTACGATTGATCTTCGATGTACCTAATTCTTTTATGTATATCTTGAACCGTTTAGAAATCAGCGGGACGTTTTAAAAATCGTATAGTTTCCGTGGATAAAAGAGAGAAAGAAAAGAGAGTACTTCAGTGGTATGCTGAAGCGCTATTTGACATACGAGTTATGAAATAACAGTTGCGTTAAATTGCAAAGTGAATATCTCTCTATTCAATACGAAAGTTATTATCTTTTGACGTTCTCACAAAAAATGACCTCTTTATTAAACTGAAATAGGCGAAATACAAATGTATGATGCAATTATCTTCATTTTATTTTAGACAGACTTTGTTTCAACATAATCTGAAAATTTTATCTGAATAATATTTAATTAGATTCAATTCAATTTTTTCCTGCCACTTCTTGTATAGCGTTAAAGCAAATATTATATTTTATTATACTTGTCGATCAAACTGCAAATCGGTGAGGACATCATTTATTAAAATTGCCACGGTGGTTCCTTTCAAAGTTCTTGTCCTCGATCAGACTATCGCACGAAACTTTATTCTTGCGGCTGGCCGCAAGGATGGCACGCGCAACCGTCGTCAAGACGTTCGTCTAGATGCATTCAGAAATTACGTCCAAAGCATGGCGGATCATGGTTGCTCGTATATGCGATCTCTCGCAATACGTTACAGCTTGCGGTTGCTCTCGACTTCTCTCAGCCTTTGTTTGTCGCCTTTTGCAAAGTTCCGCGTAGACCATGACGAAGCGAGACCGGATCGCTAGTTGCAGATTTCAAAGTGCTTCGTAGACACTTTAAAATTAGGAAGATCATAAAATGAAGATGCTGAAGATACATAAAGCTAATGTTTACCGTAACTGATATTGGGATAAAAGGGATTCTAACAGGATTGGAATGTAATCTTTTCTGGTTCGGTACCTTCTTATGGATGAACACGCATTAAGATCTTTGCACCTCTTCGCACGAAAGATAAGATATACGGATTGTCGTATCACTTTACACAAAGTTTACGGTACTAATCAGTGTCTTCATTATATCTCTTGACATAAATATAAACTAAGAAAGAAAAAAGGAAAGAAAGAAAAAGAGAAAGAGAGAGAAAATATACCATTTTTTAAATTACTTGTTGCATAAAAAATAAAGTTTTAATCCCTCGTAACAATTTTAACACAAATTACAAATTTATCTGGCACATTATATAAGTATTACAATTATGATTGCTAATACATAAAAGAAGATATAGATATCTTATAAATATTTATACATCCTGCATCATAACAAATTATGATATATCCCTTTGAAATTCTTTCTTTAATAAATGAATTCCCGTACTATTTTTTAAGTATCTATTTTAAGGTAGTTAGGTCAAAAATGATGAAGATACAGATTTTCTTTAAACTTGCAACAAAACTAATTTAGATATTTATACGTATGTGTGTTAAATTTGGGTTCGATTTACCGTATAGTTTCCGAGATATGATCGCTTAAAATTGACTGTTTTTCTCAATATTTAACATTGCGCTTATGGCCATTGAGGTAGAAAAACTCCCATACAGCACAGAAATTGCAGCAACATTGCAGTAACATTGCAATAACATAACAATATTGCCGAAATGTTGCTGCAATGTTCTGTGCTGTATGGGCTAATACTTGGACATGTATTTGTCAGTAGCAAAAAATCTAAAATAAGGATTAAAACAAAAATTAGAGCAAAAGTAATTGAATTTTTAAAGAAGTGCATGTTTAAATTTCAACGACACTGACCGTACGGTATCAGAGTATGATAAATTAAAAAAAAATTTGGTTAGATTAGGTTAGCTTTTTCGTGCGCGGTCATGCTTTGCGAATGTGGCAACGTTGCACTTACGTCATAACTGCTCGCTACCAACGCTCTTTCTTCCGAGGTAGTCGTAGTGCATAGGCAGCGTTAGCGTTTGAAAGCGTTTGCGAACTCCGCGAACAGCAACGTAGCGTTCGCCATTTGCATTATTATGACAAAAGATTAGTTGGATTAATAGCAGTCGTATCTCCGTACGATTATTATAAATCATTCAATTCATACTTATTTCACAATTAAATCTAATATCAATTTCCACCAACGTCCCATGTAGCACAACAGCGCCTGAAAAGCGTTTTGAAAGCGCTACTGCAGGTGCAGGAATTCAGCGCCAGCGCTTTCAAAGCGCTTTGCACGCGCTGCTGTGCTACATGGGGTAGATTAACTGTAATATCCGTTCAACCTACTTCTTATCTTTTTCTAGTTCTAAGAATTTGAAAAAGATAAAAAGTAAGTTGAACTGAGATTTTAATCCACGTTGAAACGGACATAAAAACTTCAGGAGCCTGTTGCTTTATTATACCTGATGCCTATTGTACATCCTAGTAATAGGAAAGTAAGTTAATGTATTATAATTGCACTATTGTGAATTTTAAGAATGTGTGTTCTACGTGATAATTGTACATCGTTCTATTCTTTTTTAGGTTTCGCACAGTTAAATCTTAAAACCTCACCTGCTGCAATACTTGATGTTTATCGTTTATCATAGTAATAGGTAAGTAAATTAATATTGTACCATTGGGAATTATAAGAATGTATTTTCTACGTGATCATTCTAAATCGTTCTATTCTTTTTTAGGTTTTGCACAGTTAAATGTGCGAAACCTAAAAAAAGAGTAGAACGATGTACAATTATCACGTATATGAAAACACATTCTTATAATTTGCAATAGTGCAACATTAACTTATAATTCACCTTTTTTATATAAACCCAGATAGCACAGGTGATCGTTATGAATTCATAAAGGATTCACTTTTTTAAATTCTTTATGAATTAGCGTAATCTGTTTGAAATGAACTCAAAAAGAATTCCTTTCCAATAGTATTCTTATAGAGTACAAAAAAATTCCTTTTTTTATCTTGAAAAGGGCTCAGAATTGGTGACACAAAAACGAATTCTTTTTGAACCCTTAAGAGTGTTTTTAAAGCAGAAATGGGATGGAAAAAGAATTCATTTCATAATTCGGGAATCCAAAAAGAATTCCTTTTGAATTCTCTTTGCTATCTGGGA
>NJRP01000071.1:304589-323165 GCA_003063835.1 Aphaenogaster floridana | reverse complement strand
TTGGGATTGAGATTGGATTGGAATTTGACCAATTAAAGTTAAGCTCACTGAACTTGTTATTGGTTTTCTTTCTTCTGATTGGTCAAATTCCAATCCAATCCCAATCCCAATCCATAGTCTGATACGGGCTTTATATCTATTTTTCATGGTAACGTGGTAGCGAACTCTCCGAACGCACCCTAGGACTAAGGACATGCGTTGTCTTCTTCTTCTTCTTTCTCTAGCGAATGGCTCCCAGTCCCCTCTACAGGACCGATAACAACGTGATTCGTCAGTACGGCGGAAGCGGCGCAGGCGTAAATATAAATATGTGTATGTGTAAAGTCAAACAAAAGAATCGGGGAATACGGATGAACCCAACAGACGATCTGTTGCGTCAGACTTTCAAAAATAATACGTTGCGCGAACACAGCACGAAAGACGTGTGTGCTCAGCGACGTCCCGAGTCGAACTTGACACGCATCGTTAACGGATCGGGCGGAGCATGATGTAAAAAGAAAGGTAAACCATTGCGCATAATGGCGGCCGAGTTTTGAATTTGTGGGTAAAATCTGATTGGCCCATTTGCATTTGGCCAAATCTGATTGGTCTTCTACTGCGTTGTGGGCAAAATCTGATTGGCCTCTACTGCGCATCCACGGGAATGGTTTACCTTTCTTTTTACATCATCGCGTATCGCGTAATCAATCAGAAATTCAATTCCGCGTAACAGAAAACACGCAATGCTTCTGATTGGTTACGCGATACGCATTATGCGGAAAATATCAATCCATGTGACCGCACCCTAATTCGTGTTCGTAAAGAAGCGTATGCGCCTTAGAACATATATATATGGAAGCGGAATAGCAGACTGAAAAGTGTCCGGAGGAAGTGAATAAGAAAATCGTAGTTGCCTCTCTCTCGAGAGTTACTGCTTGAAAGTGCGCAGGCACAGTGGCCCAAACCGGCCAATAAACGTAATCCCGCGCTTGCGCACTTTCGAGCAGTAACTCTCGAGAGAGAGGTAACTATGATTTTCTTTCTCACTTCTTCCGGACATGTTTCTCTTTCGAGAACAATGGGCATTCCGCTTCCATATATATATGTTCTAAGGTATGCGCACGATTCCCATCTCAGGTTGCGTTCGGAAACATCACACGAGTGCCCTGAATATCGATTCTGTGTCTCTTAAAAGAGTGAAAATATAAAAAGTAGTGAGCGAATTTACTAGGTCTTTACCATGGAGAATAGAGAGAAGGAGGCCGAACCTTAGAACATATATATATGGAAGCGGAATGCCCATTGTTCTCGAAAGAGAAACATGTCCGGAAGAAGTGAGAAAGAAAATCATAGTTACCTCTCTCTCGAGAGTTACTGCTCGAAAGTGCGCAAGCGCGGGATTACGTTTATTGGCCGGTTTGGGCCACTGTGCCTGCGCACTTTCAAGCAGTAACTCTCGAGAGAGAGAGGCAACTACGATTTTCTTATTCACTTCCTCCGGACACTTTTCAGTCTGCTATTCCGCTTCCATATATATATGTTCTAAGGGTTGGTTTATAATAGCCGTAACCGTAAAAATTGGCCATTCGTATTGGCCAATTCTTGTATAAATCGATTACGATTGGCCAATTTTTACGGTTACGGCTATTATAAACCAACCCTAAGGGTTAGACTGCCGCCATGTTTCAGCCTTTCAGGTCTTCGGTAAATTTCGGAGGACATCGTGTGTTCTCGTCCAGTGGGTTTTGGGACCGCGAAAATCATCTGAAACCTTTTTCCGTGGCCAGTGTATGCTTTTTGTTAATTGTTATATCATGATTAGCTGCTCAGCCCCATTTTGTAACAACTCTACCACTGAAGGTTATGTTTTAAAAATTTTTCCGAGAAATCGTGAACGTCGGGCACAATGGATTGCAAATATGATTGATAAGAACTGGATAAAAAGTGACTATTTACACACAGGTCACGTATAAATGACTAAAGCCCGGTCTACAATTGCGTAAGCGGTGTTGTAAGCGGTTGTAGTTGTAAGAAATTGACCAATCACAGTTGAATTTGAGAAGAATTATCGACATGATTGGTTAATTTCTTACAACTACAACCGCTTACAACCACGTTTACGCAATTGTAGACCGGGCTTAAAAGGCCACGCCAAAAGACTTCAGATGATTTTCGCGGTCCCAAAACCCGCTGTGTCGAGTGGACGAAAACACACGATGTCCTCCGAAATTTACCGAAGACCTGAAACATGGCGGACCTCCGACCAATCAGAAGTGGAAACGAGGTAGCCAGACTCTTATTATAGGGTCGTACAATGAGCGTATTCGCATCTTCGATCGCTCGAATCGTGCGTATGCGCAAGTTTGCGAGTGATTCAAGAAGTGAATTCAGACTTTACTCGTTGCAGATGCAGTAACGTAAGTTTTAAGCAGGCTATTAGCAAATTACTGACAAAAATGATTGTTTTTAACTGATTGTAGAGGCCGTTGAGTGGCGAAGGCGGAGACACGTTTGGAAGCGCGTTCTTTGTCCCGTACTTTTTAGGTTTCATCTAACGTATTTTTGAAAGTCTATTGTCTGTTCACTGTTGTGTTCGTTGTTATATACATCAGTTAAGGGGCCGTGGAGCCCAACATCTAGATATACTTTGAAAGACTGTATCGGCACCATTGTGGTGTTCGGGGGCCATTAACAGAGAAGAAGAAGAACTGATTGTAGAGCAATGCAAAACGGAAGTAGGAAACGAATAAGGTTGCACAACAAAGATTTAAGAGTGATGGCTGCGGATTCTTGCCATCAACCTGACAGTACGGAACAAAGATTGTATAATATGGGAAAAAAGTCGAATAAAATTTCCAAAAGAAAGGTTGCCACGGAACAATACGTTCATAAGTATCTGCAAAATGATCCCGAAAATGTGTCCATCCACATGCTGAATGACGATTGCTTGAGACATATCTTTCTATTTTTGCCAATTATAGATAGAGTTCGCATAGAAATAGGTGAGTATTTTATCCAAGGGTATGCGTTAAAAAATGTTATAGCTATGACATGTCACATCCGCTTGCTTTTACTAATTGTAAGAGATGGATTTTCTACATTGTTCTGTTACTATGTTTATAGTTTGCAAACGCTGGAGAGATTTAAGCCAAGATTCCTGGCATATGATTAAGACATTGGATTTCTCGCACCACCATACGGCTGTAGTTCGTAAAATGTTGCTTAAATGTGGCAGATTCTTAACGCGAATAAACATAATTCGGCCAATTTATCATTTAGGCGAAATGTTGAATATGATCGTGGAACTTTGCCCTAATCTTACAAATATCGATATTACCGCAGTAACGATTAGCCGGTCACATATACGTACATTAGCAAATTGTAAAAACATAACCAAGTTCAATTTAGGACCCTCCAAACACAGCTATGATGATGAATTAAAGTGTTTCTTTAAGTTACATCAAAACTTGGAATATCTTACGATAACCAGAAACAGTATTGTGGGTAATTCCTTATTATATTTGCCAGAACAAACTATGCATACAATTGTATTAGTCAACTGCAAACATCTTGAAGACAATCACCTCTCAATGGTAAATCAACTGTTCTCTCCGTCGCTTTTGCTATTCGATTATATATATGTATATGTGATACATTAATATTACATTGTCACGCGCAGGCACTAAAGAGGCTTGATAATTTGAAACATCTTACGATAAACAAATGTGTCGGCATAACTAACCATACGTTGGAAGTTGTCGGTCAGCATTGTAAAAATCTAAGAACATTGGAGCTTGATGGAGACTTTCCCTCCATACAAACGGCGGATAGGTTGTGTTTAATTCACCTCGTCAATCTGCAAGTTTTGAAAATTAAATACAATTGTAAAGTATCGGATGATTTCCTTACTGATTTAGTACAACATTGTCAGCAACTTATCAACATAGACATTACAGGTAAATTACAGTTATAATATACATACATACACATATGTATGTATGTATACATTTTTATGCTTACCATTTTTTCAATCATGTTTACAATTACGTATCCAACAGGTTGCTCTAATGTGAGCGATGCTGGATTAGCGGCTATCGCTAAGTTAGTAAGGCTAGAAAAATTAATCGTCAGTTATATGCATCAAATTACTGACGATGGTTTGAAAAACATATGTGGTTTAAAAGAATTGGAGTGCCGACAATGTCCTTTCAGCGATCGGGGCATGTCAATGTTCATCAAGTCCTCGCCTCAATTACAATTGTTAGATCTCTCCGGATGTAGATGTATCAAGGACGCCACTTTCGAGGTTGCTAAACACGCTTGCAGCAATCGAATTAATAACGTGATGCTGAAGATGATCGTTGGAGGAACAGGAATTCTTACTAAGAAAGAGATAGGTCAAGAGAGACTACCTCCGCTATTGCATATAGTTGACGATGATTATACAGACTATTCAGAAGATGGAGAACCTGACGAATCAGATTATTATTTGGGCGATTCAGATTATTATTTCGACGATTCAGATTATTATTTCGACGATTCAGATTATTATTTTGACGATTCAGATTATATAGATTGTCCAGCAAATTATTATAGAGAATCTGACGAATCAGATTAATTGTTCGATGATTCAGATCATTAAGACTATCTGTATCACAATTTTCTATAGTTCCGAGTTTTTCTACGATTAGTCTTATCCTCATTGAGATTCCTAAGATTTCGCATGTCTTGTTACATAACGATTGACTTTACAAGTAAATAAAACATGAATCAAACAAAACATGAATGCATATATACACACACACGCACGCACACGCGCACACACACACACACACACACACACACGCACACGCACACGCACACACATGTATTTATTATACAAGATATTACGCGCTAATAAAGTTCAGTAAAAATATAAATTCACTTAAATCATAAATCTATATCAGTTTGATCGTACATACCTGCATATCTGTTTTATCAGAGAACGTTCTACTTCTTTGCCACTCAATATCTTTATTATATATAGCTGTATTTGGGTTTTCAGATATCGAGTATAGAATTACAACATCGATGATTTTATTGTATTTATAATTAATAACGTTTAGCAATGAATCAATACAACTGCAATTACTATGCACATATATGCAATAAGGAATGTGCATATATATATTAATAAGTGCTAGGAATTACGAACTTTGTGCAAAATTATGAATCATCGCTTGATAAAATTGCTAAATTATATTGGCATTTCCATACACTTTACGACACGATCTCTTCGCGGATCTTTTAATCGTGTATATTGTCTCCCTATGGTAGGTAATAGAAACCATTTTACAACAATGTATGCATTATGTGTTTGTTCTTTGTTTGTGTCGCGTTGCGGTAATATTTACGCTTTGCGAACACTACGCAATTCAGAATACTATTTCATTTTCTGTAACTCATTTTTATTTTGTCGGTTCTTAATATTCTAAGTAAAGCAATAGTGTTTAAAAATCTGTTCTTGAATTTAATATAAAAGAATTCATCGTCTATTGAAACTTTATTGATCAAGTCTAATTTTGACTAGCATAGTTGAGAAAAAACTACCTTAATATATAACGATCGTATTTTAATTAACTGTATTTTAAGAAATACGAGGGTCAAAGTCATCAAATTTTTTCAATTTGTAAGTGTATTGTAAATTTTCTTGAGATAACGAAATGAACGCCTGCTTATACGTTCTCCTGTTAATCTACAAATATTAATTTCCGGGCGAGTTATTCTCGACCCCATCCGCACGCCATTAAGCTAGAACGTGGCGTTTGACTCACCTTTGAGTGAAACATTGTTAAACATAGCCAGAGCAGCGGGGCTAAGAGCATGTTCGTGGTGGTCGAAGTGGAAGATGGTTTCCTCGTCGGAGAGCCCTCGCGGCGCTTAAATCTCGAGAGTTTATGCGATCCTGCCGGTTCCCTCGATCGTTTTACGCGCGCGTCTACGTACCCGTACGACGATCTATCTACCTGTACCCGAGTACTACTCGGGACGTATCTTTCGCCTCCCAAGAAACGTAGAGATAACGTAATTTTACGTGTGAATGCTTCGGGGCGTGTGGATGAGAGCAGGTACCTGAGTACCCAATAGCGCGTTCAGATAACGCCGGCCAATAATTTACAGGTCTGATTCATCTCGGGTCTCTATCTCGCGGCCGGGAGTATATGCCTTTATTAATTAAAGCACGCAACACCCACGCTTTCCGAAAATTCTTGGCCACTTAAGAACCACCGACGTTAAATATCGACTTCTATACCTTGCGGTCGCGCTTCTTGATGAATTGAATCTTTGAGGATGAAACGGTAGTATAAACCATACTCTTTCCGCTTCAGAAACAATTAAGTTTACAATAGTATTTAATGTCATGACTTTACACATGTAAAATATTGTGTGTCATAAAATAATTAGGCTTAAAACCGATGATCTATGTTATCTCCGATAATTTTCTACAATCAGATTAGACAATCGTACAGTTTTATAAAGCTATATCGTGTGTATATTAAGGATAAATATACGACGAGATCGTTGCTTCGAGGTCTCGTCGCTTCCCATTCGCTCCTTAAACGCACAACGGTTCAAGCCACGGCGATGGACAACTCCTATTTTATTTTTCATCGCGTTACCGGCGGGCGGCACTAATATCCCATAAACAGTGAATGATGAAGATAGAGAAAAGAGCGAGAGGAGAATGAATATAGACGCGAGGAGCTCGGGAAGAAGTTATCCGCAAAGGAAGGAGACGGCGAGAGCGCGGCGCACGAGCCAACGCCGCATTTTACGTCGCGTTTACTTCTTCTTCCTCCTTTTTTTTCTCCTCCTTTTCGTACGCGCAGCTGTGCATTCAGGGGAGGATTAGCGAAATTAATAAACGTAAACCTTTTAACCTAACGCCCGCCAGGCACCGATAAATTCTTATTTATATTATAATCGACCGGCGAGAGGCCAACTGGCCCAAGAAAGAGAGACCACGAGCCACCATTATGGATGTTTCACCGCATCGTCACTTCGTAAACCTGTTGAATAAATTCCGCGCTGGCGCCCCTCTTCCCGGCCCGCGGTAAGCGAGGCGAGTTTACTCGTTAGATGTCAGATCGACGACTTACAAGTCGAAGCCGCCTTCAACGTCGCCGCCGGTGGAGCGGCTCCGCGAGGAGTACGTCCAGGGCACATTTCTGGAGTACATACGCTTCAATTAGAGATCATTTCAAGAAACGTATGTAGCGCATGCGAACCACATCTCCGTCGTATGTCCTCGGTAGATCGTGTGAGTTTAAAGGAAAAGTGGCCGCGCTAGTTCCCTCGGAGTTAAGTTCGTTAAGTTCATCCTGATTTAGAAACCTAGATAGAGCGCGAAATTGTAAACCTGCAAAATTCTAGTTACACGCGAGAATATTAAAACATCATTTTTAATTGCTTCTTAAAAAAAAAATAACTTTACGTAGGCGTTTGTATATCTTTGCTTTTAGATCCTTGGATCTCAATAATTAAATAATTCAACGTTTGTCTTCGTAAAGAATTTAGATGTTATTTTATATTAACTTGTTTTTTTTAAATTGTCAATTACATTTAAGTCCTAGATTAAGATTGATCTAAGAATTCCTTATTACGAAATTCTACTAAAAGCAATCGCTGATTTCGTTTGCTGCAATAGCTGGATTGTAATAGAGACTGAAGTGTGAAGATATATAAAACGTGAAGGTGACATAGTAAGCTCGTAAGGCTGTATCGTTTCTCGAAAATACCAGTGTCTAGAATAGCGCTCGGATCGACTTAAGAACCTCGTGAAACTTGATCCCTCATCTCCCTTTATTTCTTACATCCGAGATTGTCCTTTTTACAGATTCCAAAACTTGTCACGATCAAATTCACCGAAGAATTTTAAGGAAGATAGGTTTATCGAGACCGGAGAATGTTAACGATCGGCGGATACACACAAAGAGAGAAAAAAAAGAAAGTACCACTCTATTAATTATCTTATTGTTTCAGGATGAGCGGTCTTTTCTCACAATTTAATCCAAACTCCATCTATTACTTTTGTAACGTATAATAATTCTATGATATAAATATTATTTGCTGAACATATTCTCCTCGTATCACAATTGTTAGCTGAACTTCCAATAAAAATTCAATCCAAATTGCTTGTTCGAATCCCCATTCTCTTTCAATTGTATTGTTCGGAAATGATATTTATCATTGTATAGCGTTACGTGTCACAGCGTGAACTATCTCTACACAAATTACGCGAGCGCGAACGCACAATCCACATCGATGAATTATGTACCGCTGGATACATAATAAATCGCGACGCATTTACGGAAACGTTAATCAACGCGACAATGCCGGCCGTAAAGGGCCACAAAAAGGGTTTCGAAACAAGGCGCCGAAGAAAAACGTCGAGCTCAATGCTCGAGTGGGAGAATGGCGAGATACCGACGTCTACATATACGCACAATGTACAGACCCGAGCTCGGGGCCCTTTGAAAGCATCCGTACGAGCCGGCTGGATGACAGGGAAGAAATCGAAATATGCGATGACTGCGCAGATGAAATATCCGTGTCTCTTAATGGCGGCCCCGGACCGTTCCGAGTGTATAGCAGAGTAAAGGGGGTGCGAGCCTCCCTCGAAGCGCAAGCGGGTGTAGCCGAAGCTAATACGTATCTTCCGATCTTACTGAATCGGAGCACGAGCTATTCAAATGTCACTTATATGTTTTAATTACTGTTAAGTAAAGTAATTACTACTAAATTAAGGAGATTCTAACTTATGAAATGTTGTGAATAAGAATATAGTGATTGGTAATTGCACAACAGAAGATATAAAGAAGAAAATTCTTGTGCAAATATCTTCGTCGTCAATTTAGACACAATCTTTGCTAATTAGAGAAATAATGATCAAGAAAAAGAAGAGAATAATGACCATAAAATAATTCTTAAAGACACGGATCTTTATCGCCTTCTTTTAATATTTTTAAACTTTAAAATCTTACTTGTATTAATTAATACTTTTTATATGATAAAATTTATCTAATTGTAGAAATTGCTGTTTTTTCCATTGCCGAATACGCAATGAAGATTTTACCTTCGATATCAATGATATCAATAAGTATTAATTGAAGAACTAACGCAATGATCATCTATCGAAGATTTTTGAAACTTCAAGAGATGGACCTAAATCTAAACCTCGCAATTTAAGAATTCACTTTTACACATTCTCAGAGAGGAAATTACTGCTACGCTGATCTCTTCAATTTCTGGTGCTGGTCCGTCTCGGCGAAAAGAAGTCGGCATCGAAGCACGGAGACGGCGCCGCCCGCCGTAGGAAGATGAGGGCAGGCGAAAGGGAACGGTGGAAGAATCCCGCAGGAATCCCGCGGAGTCGAGCGCCGTGCATACGGGGGTGTGCCGCGTGCCAGACCCGAGGCCCTCTCTGCATAGGCTTCACAGGGGGCCCCTGTGGATGGGGGCCCCCTTCGCCGTAAGATAAGGCCTCCTGGTGCGAGCCGACGACGCGCGACCGACATCCATGTCACATTATTACCATATAGGTACCAGTCGCGTCGTCACAACACCGCACGGCGAACGTACCACCACCGTTACATACATTGCAGAGGAACGAGAAGAAATCGGTCTGTGAGGAAGAGAGAGAGAGAGAGAAAGGGGGAGGGGAGAAGAGGACAGAAAGGAGGAGAAATCATCCTCTATTTTAGTTACGAACCGGTTCGATACGTTTCTTCCTCCGTTCGTCAGCAATATCGCGTACACGCGGTGGACAACCGTATGAAAGCCGCGTAAACGGCTTCCTCTTACGATGAGCAATCGCGAAGAGTGTAGAACGTTGGACATGCCATTCGCTTGCGACCGTTCAATTTGTTGTTTAAAAATTTGGAGCATGGTGATTATCGAGAAATTAATAGATTATTTTTTTTATCTTTCAAAACGGTATTGTGTTATAGAAATTATATAATTGGCAAAATCTAATGCATAGAATTGGGGAAAGACGTTATGTTGCATTATTGTGTACAACTGTCTCTCTATTAGAGAGTTTTTGCAATACCGTCTTTTAGATACGGTGAACGCTAAAATCACGTTATTGGGTCGAAAGACCAATCACGTTATTGGGTCGACCCAATAACGTGATTTTAGCGTTCACCGTATCTAAAAGACGGTATTGCAAAAACTCTCTATTATCCGTCCGAATTTACCATAACGAAATTTTTTTTATCAAACTCGTTTTTCAGCTTCATCCAATTGGTGATTCGCCTTTTATTGCATCTTGATAACGAGACGCTCGGAATTTTATCGCCATGTATTTTGTCTAGGAGTATCTCGCATGAATCACATCTGCATTGGCTTCCGTCCAATGCAGGAATGCAGACACGACGAGGTATACCCACGTCCTTTATTTCTCTCCGCATCGGTAGAAATATCAATAGCTACCGTGGACATTAATCGCCGTCGGGCCGAGGAAATTTATTCTCTTTTACCTTTTTTGCCTCGCGCCGGGAACGTTTCCGTTTAAAGACGATTCTTAGACCAAAATCGCGGCGACTCGGTCCGAACGAACCGCTCGGGAATCGTAAAATTGGGTAAATCATTGGCCGGTCCACTGGTGCTAACCGCGAGCTGAATTCTACTCAACCGAGGAAGAAGGTGTGGTACCAGCTCGTGCTCTATCTGCTCGCCATCCCTGTCCCATCCTTCCCGTTATCTCTCTCTCTCTCTCTCTCTCTCTCTCTCTCTCTCTCTCTCTCTCTCTCTCTCTCTCTCTCACTCTGTTTCTCTCTCGCTCGCTCTGTCTTTCCGGCCGTCCCCCGGGTGTTAGGTGCATATAAACACGGGCAGGTATAGAGCTGCAGGTAAAACCCATGGTGGTCGGTGGCCAAGTCGCGAGATAAACTTTACTGCATATAGGTAACACGTACAGGTAGGTACGCGATCCTCGGCCACGCGTTGTAAACGGCACGATGGCCATCCGTTATCGCAATGATGATTCGCGACATCCGCACCTTGAGAAACCATCCACCGGTGTTGCGAGCCGACCGCCGCGATCCACCGTTGTTCGGCGAATCCCTGAAAATCCACGTCGACGATAATGTAAATTTAGCAGGCAAGGATATTCGATTTCGCGGAGAGCGGGAGACCGTCGCGATATTCGATGATTTTGAGAAGCATTCCGCAGAAACTTCTTTTTTGTTTGATATTTCGTTTCATTTATCCTGTTTTATTTTTTTATTATGCACATATATATATATATATATATATATATTTCTTATTCATTTTATTTTATCTCACGAACGAAAGTTTAAAAACTTGGATAATTTTAGATATACAAGTCGAGCATATCGCGTCGTCTTGGATCGCTAATGATTCGGTTAATGGCAAATATTTTTCTCGACGGTGCAAGAGAAAGTAACATAGTCACATCTGTCTTAATTAAGTGTAATTTTGTAGAGGGTTTGCGAACATTGTGTCTTCCTTTATAGCAGCTTTAAACGATTATTGCTACAGAGTTCTACATGATAGTTAAAAGGTGTTAATGCGATAGGAATGCTTGTGGAAGGCTTGCAAAAGATGTGACTACAGAATAAAACAACGTGAAATTTAGATAGTAAACAAAATAATTATTAGACAAAATAATTGCAAAAATTGCTTGTACACGGACAAAAATTTTATATTAAAAGTTACTAATTTTTAATATAAAATTTTCTCCGTGTATTTATATCAAAGGAATTCTCGATTTAGTAGACGTTGTAATCGGCATATTTTATTTCTACAATTGATCTATTGATGTCGAATCATCGTAATTAGACATACGATTAGATTGCAAATGCGACAGAATGTTACGAGCGGTACCACAGTGGTAACATCGCACAGAGGGCTAGGAAAGACCGAGCGTGAAAGAGACAGAGGAGAGGGAACGAGACTGTGGAACGATGCAGGTGCTGGTCGATTCGTGTCGTTAGGTACGCATGCATCGGCCCCGAAGACGAATCCATTAGCCGTGAACGCGGATTGAGCAATAAACCAACTGGGAGGTAAGTCGACTCCGGCTGTCTCGCCTCCTCCCGAGAGAAAGAGGTCCTTCCTTTCTCTCCTTCCCGCCGTGGTTTCGGTTCGCCTCTTATTCCTGTTGGGCCCGCATTCTCATACAAGATGTCGCGCCGATAAAAGTTCCCGAAGGCTCGTGGTCTCGGGGCCCACCCCGAGTAATTCATTTAAACATTCCCGGAGGTGGTCGCACGACAAATTACTCTCACGAAACCTTCGCGCGACAGCCAAAAGCTCCGTCGGGACCGTCGTAGGCCTATCTCCATTGAGAGATCTCCCTCCTTCCCTCTCTCTCTCTCTCTCTCTCTCTCTCTCTCTCTCTCTCTGCCACCCTTCCCCTTATCCTCTCACGATCATTTCGTCTTCCTTCTTTCATCGGCGTTAGGTCTTCTTCCCCTCCCTCCCGGGCCGCGGCCCCCTATGCGGCATAAAACCTGGTGACACTTCTCACCCTTCTTAAGAGGCTCCTCTCCGGCACGAGCTGGCATCGAGCGAGACTCCGTAGAGATGAGGAGGATGAGTAAAGCATCCGAGGCATCGGGGGTATCTTATCTCTATCGGTATCTCCGTCGGTTGTTTCGATCGACGACAAAATAATACCGTATTCCACGTTTACACGACGGCGCGTACCACAGTGGCATCCGTTTAGCACTGATATTACGATCAGCGTTGTCGTTAATAATACTCGCAATTAAGATGATATCTGATAATTTATAATTATCGGAGGATTATCACAGAGACATTTTCCTTTCTTATCACTTTTCCTTTTATTGTACAAATTGTGCTTTTCAATTAGAGCCTGACTTTTAACTCAGATTGTACATTTTTTGTTTAGCGCTGATATGATCCGCGTTGTCGTTGCGTTTCAGATTAATATTTGATGATATAAAATCATCGAAGAATTATCGCAGAACTTTCCCTTTCTTATCACGGTTATTTATTGTACAAATATTATGATAGTTTTTAATTTTTCAACTATTTTTAACTCAAGTTGTATATCTTATTTTTACTAAAAACTATAGTTAAGTAATTTATTCCTTTATCAAATGTTGCGTTAGATACAGTACTTTTGACATAATTACATATCCTATTTTTTAGAATTGTGTAGAATAATGGGGCTATAATATTAATAATCAGGATTTCTTCAGAACCAACAAAAGGAATGAAGGAGCTTTCCATTTATTCACCACAAAGAACAAAGTTAAGTAATTTATTCCTTTATAAAGGAATTTATTCCTTTGGAAAGCTCCTTCATTCCTTTTATTGGTTTTGAAGTAATCCTGATTATTAATATTATAGCCTCATTATTCTACAATTCCAAAAAATTAGATATGTTATGTCATAAGTACTGTATCTAACGCAACATTTGATTACTACATGTATTACAGATACGAAGATTTACCAATCAGCAGGACGCCTTCCGACGGCTCCGAAAGAATTGATCAATCATGCGACAACCGCGCGGTCTGCGATTCGTATCTCGAAGCGAAATCTCCCATTGACGCGTTTCGCCCCGACCGTCGTGTCTGTTATCCTCGGGGAACGGACACGCCTGTCAACCACGGAAATCAGGAGACCACTCGAGACCACTCGGGATAAATGTGTTGCTGTGTCTTTTGCCGGCCGGTGGAACGTGCTGTCAGGACCCGTGGGATACGAACAGCTTCCGGAAGCGTGGAGATCCGAGATTGGCCGAGATTGCAGCGGCGTCGAGCGTACTTCCCTCCCCCCTTCCTCCCCTACCCCCCCCGCGCTAGACGCGGCGGGGCAACCCCTCGTAAATAAAGTGTCGGGATGCGCGCCGAACGGACCGCAGGGTGGCTAATATATCTCACGACTCGGTTAATTGACCCGACGAGCCTCGCGCACGGCTCCACCCGTGTATCCAATTCGTCTTGACACCTCCGACTTCTTTCGGGATTCCGTGGCGTATGGTCTACAACAGGTAAGAAGAATGCGCGCTTTGTTCGTATCGCCTCGGAAATCGCCCGAGCCAATTCCGATAATGAAGAGCTCGGGAGGACGCGCATGAATAATCCTCGGGCTGTGAGGAGCATGCCGTGGCATTACGCGTCACGTGGATTATAGGACTGCCTTCGGGAGAGGCAATATTTCCTCAGCCACAAAATTTGATTGGTCGCTATTCTTTCCTGCAATTAATTTCTGGCGCTAAGCCTCTCGTCGGACAAGTCCCATATTAAATTTTTGTGCAAGTAAAAATCATTTGAAATTAAATAAAAATCTTATTACCTCTCGTACGCAAAATACGCTTTACTTTCAATAGATTATTAGTTTTATACAGACTCATGTTTATCCTTATTATGAACTATAATAAATATGGACATCTGTGATACAGCAATAAAACAGCCCGGTCAAAGTGACGTCAATATGACATCAAAACCATCGTTAGTCGTCATTGAGCATCAAGGAAATAGTTCGATATGACGAAAAATTGACACCATGTAGAATGACGTTGTGCGTGCTGAAACATCATAGGAAAAGGTGAAAGTGGATTTTTAGATGATATAATTGAGTGTTATATGGGAAAAATTCGATCAATATCACGTTGACATCAAAATGACTACATTATGATGAGACAATTTGATCTACTCCGTTATTTTCTCAAAAAGGATCTTCGGCGTTGTTTTGTGGTGTGTATTATATATTGATTTATATATATCTCGAACGTTTGGAGCTTCCGTGATCGCGTTTATTGTGGTATTATTGAAGACCTCATGCAGTGTGCAACTGATGTTGGTATCTTGAAACGAGATGAAAATTACAAAAGTAAACAGATTTATTAGATTTCAACAAATAAAATCGTAAATATTCGAGTGAATTTTCTCACTTTTGTGATTTTTACAACGCATGTTGTATCACATTTACATTGTTGAGTGGGAAATTATAACATTGATGCAATGTTACTGTTAGTTGATGTTTACTGCGTATGGTACTAAGCAATATATATGTATACCAAATACGTTTATAAAATGTTTTTAGTTTATTATATTAACTATATTATATATGTATATATATATTATAGTTTATTATATAAGTTTATTTGTTAACTAAGATGTGATTTACGTACGTGTAACCTGCCATGTGATTTTAAGTTACCTGCCATGTAATTTTAAGAACAAAGTTTAAAACTGAATAAAAAACCTTATGTAATATATTTCTATCTTTGTGTTTTGTCTCTTATTCAATGTAATTTAGTTTTAATTTGATTTTAGTCTTGCATTTAATACTGTAGAGGGAATTATTTACTTTGACATCAAACAGACATCAAAATGACAGTCATAATCACCATCAAGGTACGGGACGTTTTGTAGTCATGATGCCATCATTTTGCCGTCATTTTGTGATCACTCTTTTCGACATCATACCCCTCATCAATTTGATGACAATTTGACATCACTTTGACTAGGTCGTTTTCACTGGGATATTTCCTAACAGCCAATCGATCTTATTTTCGGAATTCGTGAAGGGCCGTCTTTCTCTCGTTCCGCGAGCCGTTCCGAATTCAAAAATAGCATTTCCCATGGCGAGACGTAAAAATACAACGGCAACGGTTCGCGGAATCAATTACCGTTCGTTTTGCTCGGCGCACGGGCTACGATACCTTCGCCATTAATCATGCCCGCGCCGTACGCGATTGTTTTTTACATCGGGGAAATTGCACGCCTGATCCGAGCTGCCAAAAAGTGGGTCACACCGCCGGGATGGGAACCGTCGTGAACCGGCGCGGCGCGGCGCGAACCGCGAGCGAGGATCGAGCGTAGCCGTCATTACGATTACTCGCACGTATCCCACACGTGGTCGATACGTTAATTACGGGGAGGACTCCGCGGCTACGGCTGACATCGCGCGCACGTTGCGCGAGGGTCCGCCTTGGGCGACGCGCGTCCCTCGGTATGTCGTCGACCATCAGTAATAGAACACGAACGCGGCGCTTTTTATAGCCGCGCGTACATCACTGTCCCGGCGTATCGGATAGAATTAAGTGACAATTAATCGGGATAATTGTAATGAGATTTAAATAAAATTCGGAGGAGAGATGTGTAACTCTGACGCGCGCGTGGGTCGAGCCATTACCCGAAACTCCCGACACTCGGTTTTCGATAAAAACGGATTCGCGCCCCGATTTAAAATTAAGATACGCGCCTATTAATATTTAACGACTTTTTGAAGTTCCTTGATGTAAAAGTTTTGGCAGCATTGCCGGGACGGCAGGCTACAAAATCAATTTAGGCGCGACGTCTCTCCCCGGGTACTTTAATCCATCTACTGCACATTGTATAATTAATTCGGTTTTCTTCGTCTTATAGCGTATGTATATTCCTCCGTTCCCGTTACTCCGACACGATAGTCTGGTCCACGCGCGTTTTACGAACGCGAGACTGGACATTAACTGTTATAAAATCTTCGAGATTAAATTATACGACGCGGCGCGTACGGCCAAATATCGGGGTTGCTATTTTTTGCACGCTACCATTTCGCGATGGTGATGGTGGTGGTGGTGGTGGAAAGGCATTCGCGCCACGGTCGTCATCTGTGGGATCTTTCGAAGCCGAGGGGAGATCAGGGGTCATTTGAGCGAAGAAAATTCTGATTACGCAACAACGGTGGAGGGGGGGAGGGGGGAACCAGGGAGGGGGCTCGTTCGACGTTCCGGCTGGAACGTCGCCTCCGAGGGAGGAAGATAGATGAAAATCGTGCGAGACAAGAGACTAGAAGGTGGATGCCGACGGGGGCGGCGGGGGTGGCGAGGGAGGAGTAGATGAAGGAAGATGAGGAGGGGTGGGAGAGGGGCGGGAGGTGGGAAGGGGTCGCCCACGCACGCGTAGGATAATTGCACGCGTGATTCTCCCTCGGTGTGCCGGCTCTCCTTTTCTTTCCCTATCTTTCCGCCTTGCCCTCTTGCCTCGTGCTTTCTGCCTCGCGCTCATGCATGCGTACGTACGTACATACGTAGGTACGTACACGCGAGTTAGCATCTGCATGCGAGAGAAGTCCGAGCGTAAGGAGATCCCGGTCGCGCGGGGCGGCAGGGGCGGCCGGGAACCGGGAGGAGGGGTACGGGGGGGCCAGGGGAAAGGAGTGGAAGCGCTTGAGGAGGAGGTCAGAGGTCAGCCGCACTCTCGACGAGGCAGACGCGACGCCCACCGAGCGACACCCACGCGAAAAGCCTTCTCCACGAAGCCCTCGTCTTCTTCACCTTCTTCCTTCTTCTCCTCCTCGTTCCCTTCCTTTCTTCTGCCCGGGCTTCTCTCCCCCTGCTCTCGCGCTTCTTTCGCTTCTTTCCGCTCGCGTCCACGAAACGCGCCGACTGCGCGAGGACCCACGAGGCCTCTTCTTTGAACCGGACTGTACGTTACACATATACCGATACCGAATTCTTCGCATATCAACAGGAATATTGCGGCACGTTTTTGCCTTCGCATCAAATAATCGTACGCTTGCTCGCGGGACGTCTCGTCGCCCAGGTGAGTCATAAAAGCGGAGAAAGCTGTTCATTTAAAAAGTATGATAACAGATAAAAAAAAATTATTACGGAAAAGTTGCATTTAATTAATAATATATGGGCCTTGTTCTTTCGAAGAATATATTGAAAGAAAGGCTTGGTTATAAAAATCCAGGCTTGGTTAATATTACCAAGCACTTTGGTGAAATAGTTTCAACTAAACGTATAAGTATTACATAATTTAGTTAGCTCAACTAAACAAAATTTGTTCTTTTCTAATAATTACAAATGTTTATAATTATTACAAAATGTTTTGTTATTATTATTATAATCGATAATAATAATCAAATACTTCAAAAAAAGTATTACTAAATGCATCTCACAAGTTTACCAAGAATTTTTTTTTCAGTGTATAGGATAACAAAGCGATATTAAAAAATGATGTGTTATAAATTAATTTTCTCGTGAATCAATAAAGTCTTTCATGGAGATTTTTATATTTTTACAAGAACTGAATCGTAACGCTAGTATTACCTTGTGAATAATACGTGATATTGCAACAAAATCAGAAGATCAATCAATCAGAGACAGCGCATAGGAGAAATTTCAATTCAATGCAAAATCAAATAGTGCACCGAAAGAACGGTAAGGTTGCCACAATCACAATAATAGTAATATTTGGTACAGCCACGTCCTGTAGTTGTCACATTCACATTGATGTGAAGGCAACTATATGCATTTGGTACAGCAAACATAGTGAATGTTGAGACAAACATATATAAATGCACTACACAAAACAATGTGAATGTGACAACCACAGGACGTGGCTGTACCAAATATTACTATTATTGTGGTTGTGGCAATCTTATCGTTCTTTCGGTGTGTCACTACATTATTACATTTGTCCGCGCGAATGCATTATAAGCGTAACACATTTTTTTACACGGAAAAAACAATAAGGTTGCCACAACCACAATAATAGTAACATTTGGTACAGCCACGTCCTGTGGTTGTCACATTCACATTGTTTTGTGTAGTGCATCTATATA
>NJRP01000071.1:293884-304258 GCA_003063835.1 Aphaenogaster floridana | reverse complement strand
ATTTTTCTCTCAGTGTATGTTTGTCTCAACATTCACTATGTTTGCTGTATCAAATGTATATAGTTTTCTTTACATCAATGTGAATGTGACAACCACAGGACGTGGCTGTACCAAATGTTACTATTATTGTGGTTGTGGCAACCTTATCGTTTTTTCCGTGTAGGACTGTCAAGACATTATGCGCTGCGAGTTATCAATGTTATTTACGGTCACAATGCGTGCGTTAAGTAACAGAATAATTTCGCAGGAGTCCCACGGACAGTCACTTATTCATGCCGTAAATCGAGGCAATACGCGCGAATGATGAACCGAGGATGAGCGTTCGCGTTACGAGACGCGCGATGTTCGCGTAACCGGCGCGGTGCGCGCGGTTGACGAGCTAGAAACGGCGGCACTAAATCAACAGGCAAAATTTATCGCTAATATTTTTCCGGCGCGCAGTTAACTGTCGCGCGGTCGTTAGCGGTGACAAAAGATTCGTAATTTATCGAGTCTCCGGTTTAACCGGCCGGGGTAAAGTCTTCCGCGGACGCTAAACTTTCCGTTTACGACTCCCTCAATGGATCGTGAAGCTCTTTCTTTGTACGCAGCGTGAAACGCTTACGGATGGCGAAACGCTCGTTCCTCTCCTCCTGCCGTCCTTCTTTCTGAATTCGATTATCTGCTCGTCCGCGCGACGGACGGACCGACCGGTCAATCGTGCCGTACGACGCTCGGCGTTTATAGCGCATTGAAGAAACGTTATTAACGAGCCTTCCACGATCAAGACATTTCTCTTCGTGCCGCGAAGACGACCCGCATCGCTTCCATCGTTTCCCTCGCGCGAGACGGGTTCCGCGGTTCTTCTCGGTTACGCACGAAGGATCCGTGGACTCGGTCAAGTACCCTCTGTACTCCGGATGAAAACGGACTCTTTTCGTGGGAAGTTGCGCGTTGAAACGATTTTTTAAAACGGCCCGTTGAACCCTAAAATGATTTTCTAATGATTTTTAAACGAACATCGCAAATAAAAGTACACGGAAAAAACAATAAGGTTGCCACAACCACAATAATAGTAACATTTGGTACAGCCACGTCCTGTGGTTGTCACATTCACATTGTTTTGTGTAGTGCATCTATATATGTTTGTCTCAACATTCGTATGTTTGCTGTACCAAATGCATATAGTTGCCTTCACATCAATGTGAATGTGACAACCACAGAACGTGGCTGTACCAAATGTTATTATTATTGTGATTGTAGCAACCTTATCGTTTTTTCCATGTAACTATATCAAACTTTTTATTTAATTTTTGCTATGAAGTTTACGTTTGATGTTAAGTTAGGATCTGTTTATTTGTAATTGATACACTGAGAAAAATGGTCTGATTACATGAACAAGACATATCTGATAGAATGCATTCTGGTGAGACGGAACAGAATTTTTAATTGTCGTGATTGGACTCAATTTTTTGTAACTAGAACGTTTGATAAACTTAACTATAAGGATTTGATTAGTATTTTCCAGTTGGATTAATAAAACTTCTATGGTCTGGTCTTTGTTGCTGCACTTTTGAACTAGTGCAATAAGTTAGAATGAGACAAATATATTTTCTTTCATTTTAACTTATTGCACTAGTTCAGAAGTGCAGCAACAAAGAACAGATCGCTAATTACAAAGGAACGTGCAACTAGAATTCGGGTTAATAACGTTACCCGCAACGCACTCTAGCAGTTTTATTATTGTGCGAGTGTGGGGCGAACATTAACAAGAAATTCTAGTATATTTAACAGGAAGAAATTAATCATGCTCATCTGGTAATTCCTAAAAGAATTCTGATTCGTTCATTTTCCAACAGACAACAGACTGGTTGAATCTAACAGAATTCCAATTTATGCAACCAGATTGTTTTTTCAGTGTATGTTAATACTTAATATAAATTGTGCCATAAATTTTTATTCAATTATTAATTTGCAAAATGCGTTGAACAAATATAGCATTGACAGCATAGAATTGTTTAACTCGTAAAAAAAAGACAATATACATTTTTAACCGGCAGATTTGTTTCACGATGAAGCCGTTTCGCGATGCAAATGCGAGGATAACCGTATTCATGGGTATTTAGCGCCGGCTGTTAAAATAAAAAAAGGAGCTCGGACCAACGAAGGAAATCACGATGGACTGGGAAGCATTATGAGGGATTACACCGGTAAGTCTGGACTAACTGGCAGCCTGACGTCATAATCTTAAGAAATATTCGGGCGACTAACTCCCCGCGTTCTCGCTTCATTCTTCGCCCGTCTTCCTCCTCCCTTCCGCCCACGATTATAGATTGGGGATCGAAGTCGATGCTGCGCGGGAGGAGGGAGCAAAGTGACGCGAGAGCAAGGAAGAGAGAGGGATACAAGGCGGCGCGCGAGGATCGAACGAGCACGAGCGAGGAGGGAACAGTTAGACGAAGAAGGAATTTATTATACTCCTGAGAATTTGAGGTAAAGACTGACGGGGAAGAGATCTGGACACGATCTACGGTAAATGCTCCAGCAGATCCTCGAGGTGATCACCAAGATTTTCGAATCGATCAATTAAGCGGCGTGTGGGAACCGTCCGGTCCGGTCTCGTCCGTCCGTCCATCCGATCAGAACCAAAAAATCAGATGTTGATCTCTCCGCAAACCTGTAATCCTCCTGAAAGGAGAACGAGAGGGCCCCGGCTTCGAGAGACGGGATTCCCTTTCTTCCCCGTCTGCTGCCTTTCCTTTCGGGATCACCAAATATGACGAGAATGTAAAAGTTGAGCGGAAGTAAGATGTAAATAATTCTGTATGCGAGGAGTATCACAGAGGATGCAGCAAAATTACGTAAATATGTTTCAGGCCAATTGCTATCTGGCATGATAACGTATCTGGTGTGTTACATAAAATTGTGTGTGACACACATACATATATAATATAATATTGCTGTTTTCAAATCATAAATTCCACACATCCCAAATGACGCGACAGAAATGAAGCTGTAGAGATATTCGCGAGGAGAAAACGATCTTTGATATCACCGATATCAGTTCGACGCGCGCGTAGTGAAAACACCAGGATCAAGGAATGCGAACGCGTTCGGACTTAGGTTTCTCGGCAGCGTGCCGCGGCGAAAAACGGCGCGACGTCACGGTATTTTACCGAAATAAGCGGTGACGTCGGCGTGCGCACGCGGTCCGCCGGCGACGTCGTCGCTGCCATTACCGTTCCACACGCGTGCCTTTCATTGTGCCACGGTTCCGTGCGGCGAATTGAGGAAAGTAACGTATCGCCGTTGGCCGCGTCGCCGCCATAGCGGCGCGGGGAACGATGTGTCTACCCTCTCCGAGGGCGGCGAGAAATCGAGGCTTAATCTCGCGGCGAAAGGGACCCTAAACGCACGGAACGTGGATACGATGATCTTAAATTCTCGCGAGGGCCCTACTCGATTACCTGCCCACGCGATTTCTCGAAGCTAACCCGAGCGTCAGGACGAAACACGGGGTAGGAACATCGGAAGAATACGAGATAACATGGGCGCGGACGAGGAGGAGAGAAAACGAGAGGAGACGGAGGAAGAGAGCGGTGAGAGAAAGAGAGGACGAAGAAGAAGGGATGGATAAAAGGAGGAGACAGAGGAGGAGGAGAGTGTGTATCCGTGACAAGAGACTAGATCTACGCCGGTGGGACCACACGTGCGACGACGACGACGACGACGAAGACGAAGACAACGAGGAGACGAGAACGGATACGAGAGTATGTTTTCTGGGTACCCGGGACAATTTTTGGTCGTTCCGGAGGCTGCGGATATCTCGCTGCAACGAGGCGTAAGGAATATCCGAAGGATCGCGGACGGCGCTGCCGTCTCTTTTTTTTTCTCATTTCTCCCTCGAGATGATCCCCGCAATCGCGAGGGGAGGAGGAAGGGGATCGGTCCTGAACGAGGTGGATCAATGGACCGAAGGAGGCAAGAGTCGGAGGATGTAAAAAAGGGTGAGAGAGACGGAGGAGCCGAGAACGGTGGACCACCGGTGACGTCCTTGACGTTTTATCGTTATCCAGTTGATTGGGCTGAAAATTTGACGAACTGGTTCCGGCCGCCTCACCGCCTTCCGTCCCCCGCTTCCACCCCGCTTGACATGTTTCTTTCCTTCGTCGCAGTTCGGGACACGTTCCGCGGCGGGATACGCAATCGGACAGCTCACTTAATGCGACGAGATGACGCTAACGATAATACCAAATATATGTAGAATATATATATATACGTATATATAAAAGACGGCACACGATGACAAGATAAGAACAGAATATGCGCGCGAACAGCCACGCGGGGATTAATATTCGTAACGCGATTCTGTTGGTATTTTAGCAGTCGGCACAGCCGCGAATAACGATGAGGTAGCGTGACGTCGGTTTATGCCACAACCAGATCGCGACCTGCACAAAAGAGGCGTTTATGCGAAAACCAGATCTACCGATGGCACGAGTAGAGAGACAGCCGTTGACTCCGTCGCATCGGCGCGTTAACAAAGAGCACACGTTTCTGCATCGACAATGACAGCGTTGGGGAGAAAAAACGTGTGTATATAGGGTGTCCGGAGTTTCGTGCATTTTCTTTCATGTACAGATTTTTAGGATTGATTTTTGGAGTAGATTTGTTCCCTGAGATACTTATGATTATCGGATTATAACGGAATGAAAATCTAAAGAAATTTACAAGATAAACTTTAGGAATAAAAATGTACAATGAAAAACATAATAAAAGAATAGATATAACAAAAATTTTAAAGAATTTAAATTCAGAAGTTAGTTAAATTTGAGTATTAAAAAAAGACGTCAAATCAAGTATTGACTAACAATAAGAAAAATTTTATTCCATATTAGTTAAGAAAAATATTAATGCAGATTTATAATTCTTAATAATAATTGAAATGTCTTATTTATTCAACTATACTTGAATGAGAACATATCACGGAAAGAATGGTTTTGCTGAAGTATCTAAAAATTTAGTCAGATGCAGATCAGAAAATAATTATGTTGTACCATCCAAAATAATTATGTAGGACGCTCAAGCTGTTTGCCAGGATATCAAAACTTTTTGCAGCATTGTCATTATGCTTGAGCGTCCTACATAATTATTTTGGATGGTCCAACATAATTATTTTCAGATCTGTATTTGGCTAAATTTTTAGATACTTCAGCAAAATCATTCTTTCCGTATAATAAAGAGTCATAATTGTATAATTACTTATCAATTATTGTTCTAAATGCGTATTAATTACACAAGATATTAATTTTTATAAATTGCAAAATATAAAACAAGATTTATCATTGTTGTAATATTAAAGCGACCATTTTTCAATATTTAATTAAAAAATCAAATCCATATGTCGATATGACATGTTTCACACGAAATTGGCTACAGAATTTCGTTGTGCGGAATCCAAAATGAAATATTTATATTTCCCTCGAGACACCCTGTAGAGGCGTGAGGGCGAAGGGGAATGAGAGGGAACGAAGAAAGGGCGAGACGAGGAAGAGGATTGTCGCCGTTCGAGATCCACGCGAGAGCGCCATTCTGGGCCCGGGTGGTCCCCCGTCAATCTGCTGCTCATACTGCTTTCGGCACAAATATCCTCTGAGGATGTACTGGGTCCTACCTCCTCACGCTTTTTACTTTCTTTCGACGATGCACGTAACAGGCCGTCTTTTCCCGGCTCGTTACTTCGCGGGAGTAACGCGAAAAAGGATAAGCAAAATATGCGCAGAAAGCGACAGGGATTAATGCGTTCGCGAAGACGTACAATGGGTCGCTTTTAGCGTGCTTAAAAGTTAAAGAGTTACATTGCAAGGAGTTTTATTATGCGATTTGCTAATGCACTCCTAATTAACAGAAAAATGGGCATTTGTTAAGTTGCTTGGAAACGAATAAGGAGTAAAAACGGAAAGCTTAGTTCTTTGCCAGGTGGGAAAAGATGCACAAGGAGAAGCAGCATCCGAAAGGAGACCGAAAATCAGTGAAGTGCAACGTCGCGAGAGATTCATACGCGGTGAGGTCTCTTGGGAAGGAAGGAAGGCCGAGATCTCGTAAACCAGAAGATTAGGATCTGAGGCGACGGCCACCCACCCCGAGTTCGCTCATTTTCGCTCCTTTTCTTCCGCCTCCCCTTATCCCGAGCTCTATCTCCCTTTTCCTCGTTCTGGGGCATTCCCGGCTCTGTCGGTCACGTTAAACTGCCGTCTCTGCGTAGCGACAATTAACCGTAAAACGTCCAGAGAATCTTATTTATTTTCTTTCCCGCTGGGGTCACGTGCAGTACCCGAGTTAGTAGATATAAGGATCGCTTTTCTCGGAATCGTTATTAAATCTTTTCAAAAAATGTCATTATATAGAACCCGCGAACTCGCATCCCCGCACAATTATAGAAACTTTTCTTCGCTGACGCGAGTAAGGAAGATTTAAATTATTTAAATATGAGCCTATTGTTCGAAATAACAAATGAAATTGCGATAAGTGAGATTCGAATCACGTATTGATTTGAATCACAACTGTTTACAACAATTGAATAAATATATACGAACGTAATAGCTTTATTAACACAGTATTCTCACAATCAGTTTATCAGCGAGTAGAAATTTATAAATGCGCTATGTGTTTCATTCATGATAGCTCAGTCGACTTTTAACGTGGGAAGACGTGAGAGATTTCCGCGATTATTGGAGAAGCGACTGCAGAAGTTCAGATAAGCATAAACGCTTTAAAAGCCTATTACAGCTATCTGTCTTAATCTACTGCCAAGCGATTTAGCTTCAGGTAATACAATATTTTCCGAAGTTTCCGCAGTTCGATGTGGCGGGAAAGGCGAAAAGGTGTTGGTGGTCGGATCGGCCGCGAGATAAGATTTTCCTGAAGATTGATCGGTCACATCGCTGCATCGTGTTCCTTAATATAGCGTGTCCCAACACAAATTGTCTTAATCAAATCGGGGGATGCGATCTGCATCAAGCGTGCAAGAGAATTTAAAGGCGAGTCTCAAGGGATACGCGATGCATGGGCGAAGCACCATGCTAAATCGGGCACGTGTGGACGATAGATGAGGAGAGGAACAGAAGAGGAACAGTGAGAACGGCTTGAGCCACAAAGCAGAGTAGGGCGATAGGGCTGCCCTTTGAAAAGGAAGGGTTGAAAGACCAGAGAAAATAAGACAAATGTTAAGAGTTAGCTATAAATGATGACAACACTTCGCGTTGGACAACGTGTAATTATTATAAATCATCTTTGCATTAAGATATCTCGGTATTCTTTTATTCTTTTTATGCAACATGAAGAGGTGGATATAATAATGTTTTAATATTCCTGTAAATGTTCTCTTGAATAAATAAATTTTTGTTGAACACTCAAATCGCGAATAGAATATCCCTCTCTCTTCCCTCGCCCCGTACGTGTAAATAAATAGAATAATACTAAAATGATACATGCATGAATTAACATAGCCAACGAATCTTTTTCAGAACTCAATCATCTCGCTCGTTTACCCGTGTATCGATTACAGGAACAAAAGAGAAGCGCGAGGTTAATGCGAGAACACGGAGGTGCGAAGAAGGGCTCGGGATAAAAGGGATAAAAGGAATAAGAAGTGAGACGAAGGGGCACAATGCTGTGTCGGTCAACTGCGACGCTCGTATAAAAGAAACCGTGACGCCGGGAGAGAAAGAGACGGGGAGAGAGGAAGAGCGAGAGGATATACGGACGGCATGGGGGCAAGTATGAGAGAGGGAGGCCCACTCGAAGTAGAGGGGAGAGAGACGAATCTTTGGAGGTTTCGCAGTTGTAAATAATGCATTATAAATATAGGCACGCAGGACGCGCACGCTCACGCAACACAAGGGACGCGTGCTTCGCATAGCTGCGCGCATTGTGGGCCCAGCACGAGGCCATACGGGACCCTATATAGCGGGTCTCATGGGGCCCCGTCGTCACAGCGGCCGGCGATACACGGGACGAAGAGGGCCCCGCTTAGACAACAATCACATTCATCGAGAAACTCACAATGCTAATCGTAAAGACGCCGCCTATTATGCCGGCATGTCCACGGAGGGTTCACGAGGGTCCTCGAGGAGGCGGGCTTATCTTCCTTTTTCTGCCAACGCGACCTGTGCGTGTGTGTGTGTATATGTGTGAGGGGCTCCGAGTTTATTTCATCGACTCTCTTTGAATCGCCGTCGAATCGAGAGACACTCGCGGCTTTGTCGCGCTCGTAACCTTTTCCGCCTTCGAATGCACAGGGATGCGCACGAATGAAGTCGACAACGTCGGGGGTGGCGGCCGTCGGGATACATGCCGCATAGGGGATACATAATACAGATAGGATTCAACGCCGCGGGGGCTCCTAATATCGCTCCACATCGACGGAAGTCTGCCTTGGCGCATACCCTATTACGCGCCCACGCGATCCTAATTAACTCTTTAGAGCGTAGACAAAAAATTAGATAGTAGATTTCCTTGATGCGCGATATCTTATAACGAACGAATGATGAGAATCACGAAACTAATCTTTATGCGTCAGTATATTTTTAAGTTATCGCGAGGCTTGAACAGAAACTTTCACAGGTATCAAAACAGAACATTGACCGGACGGAAATTATGAAATATCTTTCCAAATGTATTCACATTTGCTACGCGTTATATTTCCGTAAATATACGACAGGATAGAAAATATCAATTATCATAACTTGTTGTACCTCTCCGCAGGATACGCCGGCAGTGCTTATTGGTGATTATAGTTAGCACCGAAACGCAACAAACGTTGAAACCAACCGTCGCTTCGTGCTCGCATGGGAGTTTCACTTTTAAAATTTGTCACGGTTACAAATGTAGTAGCTGACCAAGGTACTTCCAACTGGAATTGTTGGCGCTGTTAACGGCCTCTTTTGTGGTAGAATTCTACCCAAAAGCTGCGATCAAAAGCGGCGCCCGAGATAGAAGATGAAACGACAAGGCCCCCTGTGGAACCACCGGTAGCCTTAGAGAGGTGTCTCCGCCTTCGGACCACCGTTGACGTTTTTTTTTCTTTGTGAGATTTATTCTGTGCGCGCGAATGGCCGTGGGAAGAATGCTTAAATCGTCGAGGGCGGACGGAAAAAGAATTTGACTTTGTAAGGTTCATTTAGCAGTGTTCCACAAATTCGCCTTGACGAGAAAAAAATTAAAAATCGGCATTTTATTTCACGTTTACTCGCTCTAAACTTATTTTTATATATACATAATACCTGCGGTATGTACAATGTACAGAGTATAAGTTAATAGATGTCTATCATCATCTAATTATTTATGCAAACATTCCACTTATGAATATTATTTCCAATTTAAATACTTAATCTTTTTAATACTATACTTACCAAATGCTATAAGTTCTAACTTATAGACAGTTACAATTTAACAATCATTAGAAACTATATTAGCCTAGTTACGTTGCGTAATTTATTCTTAACAATATTACTATTATAATATATTGACACAGATTGTGTAATATCTTTTTGGCAATATTAATCACTTCTTAAATCGTGTCTCCGTGTCAATAATTTGATCGCTTGACTAGTTAGTGTTTTTCTTTCTGTAGATACCTACGTGATAATAGGCACAAGTAAGTGCCTTTATAAGTATTTTTAACGGCCATTTACCGCCTTCAAGTGTCGAAATCCACGGATGAGGACTCTACAGACTCCCGAAGGATATGCTCGAATGGACCATTGTTGCAACAAGTGGATGCTCGCTACCTACCCATCTACCTGTCGTCGAAATTGAGCTCTGCCTTCGCATGGGTATAAGAGCGTCCAGCGTGAAAAAGGGGCTTGCTCCTGTCTCCTTCTCTTTTCTGTTGCCAACGAAAACGATCATCCCTAAGATCATCCTCACTTGCTCCCGCGGGAGAATCAACCCGGAACGTCAACCGTCACTTCGTGCTGTGATGGAACGGCGCGGCGCCCTTCGCGTTTGGCATCTTCATCTTGCGCTGGAATTCCTTACAGTCGCTTTTGTATCGCTCGCAGAATATTCGAATATTTCTCTCGATATATCCTTCCCGCCGAGAATTTGTCCGGCAGGATGATGAAATAAAAGTTTTGCGTGCATTTATGACGATATTTTTCGTGACAATCGTTTCGTAAGTTTTACAGTACTTTAACCACTTCACTGGTGGACCCGAAATCAACGTTTTGTGCCAAAACTGGTGAGAGCAAATAATTTCATTTTTTACATGGAAGCTTATCTAAGGGTTTTTTGGGTCGCTGATGACGAATCCAGGATCGAAATTTCAAAATTCATAATGGCGGATCTAATATGGCGGCTTCAAGTGGCTAACTTTGATATTCCATTGTGGAT
>NJRP01000071.1:279712-293734 GCA_003063835.1 Aphaenogaster floridana | reverse complement strand
TCAGAGTCGAAATTTCAAAATTCAAGCGGGGTATTTTTTTCGCTTTCGAGCTGTACTTCGGCTCACCGTCTCGAAAACCGTTCAAAGAGAGCATTTTCGGGAGCCATATTAACTGAACGATGACGAATTTGTAGTGAGCTCAGATTCCGATTCAGCGATCCAAAAAACTCTAGGACACCAAGTTTTATCCAGATCCATCGAAATTTATCGGAGTTATTCAATGTGCGCATATATGCGTCATTACCAGTTTTGGCACGAAAATTTTAGGCGCATATATGCATCATTATACCAGTGAACTGGTTAATGATCCTACGAATGGCTTTTCTGTATTTTTTATATGTTCGATCGCGATGCGCGGTCACGTTTACTTAACTATCTCGGAAAGGCATACTTTGAAAGATATTAGGTCTGAGTACTTTGTTCGAGAAACCGGCTCATTTGATTCTCATGCAGGCAACGCGATCTCAAGGTAAGCGCTTTGCAGTTTGGAGTGCGTATGGGAAAACAACATTACCGCGACCTGTCCGTAATGCCAATCGTTCTAAAAATACCCCGAGTCGAAGAGCGGAATCGTGTGGGTGAACTCGACCGTCGACTTGGGGTGAGTACGAGACGTGTATAGACTGGTGGGAGAGGTCAGAGCTGTCACTCAAGCGAGCCGATGTGTCTAGCTACCCTCCTATTAGCCCTCACCGTCCCTCGTTAATTGCTAAATTGAAGGCAATTTCGACAGTGAATTGGAATTCGACGCGATATATCGTACGAGTCGAGACCTTCGAATCGAGCGGAGATTACGCGCGATTTATGGACGCGTCATTCGTGCCGTCCGTTTTTCATCGTAGAGAAATTTGTGCACTGGCTTCTTGGGTTAAAAGGAGTGCGAAAAAAAATGTAGAATCAATTATAACAACCTCTCATAAATCTCTGATTCCTGGTAATCGTTAAGTCTTAGGGGCGCTAAGTAATTCACAATGCCGTTATTCCGAGAAAATGATTGTTAAAATTTAATAAATATAAAAATATAAAATTCTTTCGTACAATGTTTTCAGATTCTATTCAGTAGTAGAAGATATTATATACATATACCAATATCTCTCCCTCTGTTCTTACTTCTCATCGAAAAGCGTAATACAGAGCAACTCCAATTTTTCATTTATCCGAAACGGCAAAAAATCTTTGAATAAAATTTCTCAACCGGTGAAAGATGGTACAAAGAAATTTTACCGTTTTACTTAAACTAAATTAAGTTACAAGAGATATATATTAAATTAAAGAAGCGCACCATTGGCTTCGCTGCATGATTTACGGCAGCCCCGCAGCTTCCCAGAATGGGTCCATTCGTCTACCAAATTCGTAGAGCTGGATCGATTTAGTAAGAAGGCACGGGGGTGACGGCAGGGGAGATAGAGGAGAGGGCGGCAGTCCTCAAGCCGAAAATCTTCGGGTAGCTTCCGCGGTCGAAAACGTATCGTTCTCAAAAAACGACCCGGGGCCGCTCGTAACCCGGCGCCCTGTGTTTACGACCCGACGGGAGCAACGTCTCTAAAAACCAGGTACGCCCAACAATTCCACCGGTCTGCAGGAGCCCCATTTTCACTGCACTGTAGAACTCTTTTCGCTCGAAGGCTCAATGCCCGGCACTGCGTCGTTTAAGACGTGAGAAGGATTCGCCGGAAAGTATATAAAAAGCACGCACGAAATTGTAATCGCCGACGGTGGCCTTCGAGGTGCACGAAAGGCAAGGGAATTGCTTTTATTACCTTTTTATTATTACCCGCGTTATGTGCACGCGTGTGTGCGTGTTGTTATTATCGAGTACAGCGTGTAAATTGTTATACAAATGTCAATGAAGAACTTTGAAAAAGTTTAACTTTTTCCGAACGCGAAGAATGCTTTATTGTACGTCACGTATTCAGTTATGTAACCTTTCAAGAAAAACAAACAGTTTCTTTCTAGAAATCGTTTTGTTGAAAATAATAAGAAATTTTATTGACATGTTGTAAATATTTTTCTGGATGTTTTTAACCTGTAACTGATATGATAAATTTTTTGTTACATAAACGGTTGGGTCATTTGGATCCCATGAGAAACTTTCAACTTTAGGTAAAAAATAAAAATGCGGACATTTTTAAGATATATTCTCTGCTTTATTTGAAACTTAAAAATAATGATTTGTACAAGCATATATAAACCAACTAAATAAAAATTTTAAAAATTGCACAATTTGACATCACTCGAAAAGATGAACCACTTTTTTTAACTTTATTTATTTTAATTGAATATAATTAAAATAGAATTATAATAATAAAAATACAAAATTCACGCACATAACAAAATAAAAATTTAACAAAAACAAAATTTTAAATAAAAAAAAAACAAAAATGGTTTAAATACAATTGAACCGATTTCTACTGTAGTAATTTGCTGTTTTTTAAATTGTATTCTCCTTGTTACCTAAAGGAATATTCTTGACAGTTGTTCCTTTTTCTTCTTTCCTTTTCCCAGATTCCTCTAACTTACTTTCGCTATTCTCTTCTTTTGATCTACTATCATGTCTACGTACATAGTTTAAATCAAAATCTGACTCATTCCCGTTAAAATCGTTCTTTTCTTCTTCAAAAATATTTTCCCATTCTTGAGAATAGATCATCGATTTTTATATTATTTCGCGAGTGATGTGCCATTATTGACTGAAATAAGAAATTATTTATTATAACAAAAAGTAATTAGCTTCATAAGGATCCCACGCTGGACAAAAAAATTTGATAAAAACGATATACATACATTGAAAGACATAATCTTTCTGCAGGATGTTTAGAGTGTAATGCTTGAAAGGTACTCCATCACATAGAGCGCTATGATAAATATTCTTAAAACTATAAAAACAAAATTAATTGGGGTCCTATTGGGGTAAAAGACAATTGTAGATCCTACACTAAAAAAAAATGCTGTTGCTTCAATTAAAGTCTACGTCACGGGCTGCCACAAACATAAATAGTTCATTCAATTGTATTATGATTGGACCATATATTTACATTATTAAAAGAATAATCTAGATATTTGATCCAATCATAATACAATTGAATGAACTATTTATGTTTGTGGCAGCCCGTGACGTAGACTTTAATTGAAGCAACAGCATTTTGTTTCTGTGTATCATACTAGTTATGAGTTAAACTAGATTTCGAGAGAGAGAGAGAGAGAGAGAGAGAGAATTATAAAATTTTATACATATAAAAATGCACAAAAAATGTAAACGAAATAGAATCAATTCTACTATTAGAATTAATTTCAAATTATTGCGAATCAATTGTAAGATTCTTTTGTCATTAAATGCACTTTTGTAAATGCTATGAAGTGGAAACAAAGTAAGCTCACACACATGCACACATACACACATCCAGAATAGGAGAAAAAAATATCAAACCGCGTAAAGGTTCCGAAGGTAGTCGTAGCTCCCTCCGTAAACTGGGGGTAATTGGTCGTTCTTGGTTTTAATTGGCTACACACCGATGATTTTCGGCCCGGTTGTTAAGCCTTACGTTGTGCTCCGTTGTAAACGTTCCGCTGGAAGTTGGCTGAAATTTAGAGAAAAAATTCTGGTGGCCGAGATAGGGAGATGGCCCTGTCTACGTGTACATATATATATAACCCACAATCGAAATCGAGACCTACGTGTTTACGACCGGTAAACTGGGCGGGTTCAATCGATGGCCAATTATACACGCGTTAATAGAAGCCCGGCGAATTTTATAACTGGGTCCACTGTATCCGATGTGTTTTACATAAATTTATCCGACGATCGGGGAAGTCGATGGGCGTGACGAGGGAAGTCGAAAAAGTGCGACAGGTAACACAAAGTTCAAGAATACGATCGCGATTTTACGAGCATTTTAAGACATTTTAACGATGTGTGTGCGTAACAGGAATAAATTGCAATGCTGCGTTTTGAGATCTAAAGAATGATTTGGTAATTAACACGGTTAAACTTGACGATGACATAGCACGACTGAGAATCAATAAACACCCGACAAAGATATATTATTTATGAAAAAGACAAAAATATTTAATCTAATTTCTTTGCTAAAATAACGTGTGATAATTTCTTTACTGAAAGCCGTGAATTTCCTATACAAAATTTATAATAGATTATCGCAAAAGGAAGAAACAAGGTTTGAAAAATATTTATTGCTCAGAATTATAACCAACAGAAACAGTAGCATAGTAAACAGTTACAGAAGTATGTAATTATTAAAAGAAGAATAAATAAGGAAAATGTACATTACATTCTTTACATATAATTAGTACTTTATAATACTTAGTATTTTATAAATAGCGTATTTAAAAATTAGTTAATTTGCATTTGTAGGTATTAATATTAAATTTCGTCACTTTTTATATACTGATTAAGGTAACGAAAGAAGCAATAACATGATTTCAATTTCCGGTTAAATCTGTAGATAATATAATTATTATAAGCATATAACATATCTTGTGTACCTTAATACCTATCTCCTCTATTATTACGAAACATGCGATTTTATAATTGATATAAGATATTTTAGGAGATCGAAATCCAACGAGTCCAACATCATCTTTCCGTTTTATGCCGCCATTCAGAACTCACTGGCGTTTATGGCCAGTGGATCAAGAGTGGGGTCGATTGACGACCAATTATATACGCGATGAGCCTGTGATTCCCGAAATTGAGCCTCGCGGCCCAGTTTCTTACCAGTGAGATTTTTCCCGACTATGAGTCTAGTGAAAGAAAACGAAACGAAGGAAGAAGTATCGACGTCGGCGTCAGCAGATAGAGATGCGAGACGAGGAAGCGGGAGGCTGGATTCAGGGGACAGAGGGGAAAAGGATAGACTGATGAAGTCTATTGGTCCCCAACGCGGTTTCGAAAGACTAGTGCCTACCATATAATTGTTACGTTATTAAATACCGCTTAAGTTAAACCGCGCCCTTTCAAGGAAATTCCTGTCAAAGAAGGTCTCTTTAATTAAGGGGTATCCGTGGCATCCTCCCTCGTACGTTCTCCAGGAAAACGAACTTTTAATAGGCGGTAGTGTTTCGAAGGCGATCTGCAAGAGAGAAGTCGATGAAGATAATCAATGCCTGTGTGTACGAAACAGGCGTTTCCAGGCGTTTTATATTTATTGGGATCTGAATAATCCGTATCATTGATAATAGATTTATCATATATTTAGTTTATTTAATATAACAATCGCGGAATTTTATTTAAAAGATATTGACATAACTTATAGTCTTAAATTATCATTTAATATGATTACATTATTATATACACAAGAGATGGGATATTCTTCGCCAGTAAATATTAAACCACAGAAGAGATTTGTTTCGACTCAACTGGCCAATTTTTTATTTAAATAAATATATCGCGAATCGCGACGTTTATGACCATGGGTTTTTGTCCTTTCTAAAGAGTGAAATTAATCTACAAATCTCTTCTGTGGATTATTATATACGTTTGTTTAAATTGGTAGTTTAATATACAAAGTTACGTATATATATTACAAAACATATAAATAAATATAGGCAAAATCACAAGAAAGAAATTGTTGAAAATTATAAGATTGTTAATGTTCTACGCAGCAAAAGCTGCATATTTGACGAAAGCTCGATGATGATCCAAGGCGTCGACAGTCACGCATTGTTTTGACGTTGTCCTGAGTAATCGTCGAATATGCATACAATATGCACCAGGTGTTCCGTCGGGAAGCGAACGACGTGCGGTTCGCCTTGCCATGCAAATGCGCCAGCAATAATTTATTTAAATGTAACTCAGTCACAATCCTGTGGATGCGCATGTATAATATTTACGTGCTGTACGTATTCGATACGCTACCTCAACAGCTAATAGAAAATCATATAAAAAATCAGAAACACCCGCAGATTGTCTCCAATACTTTTCGACGTCGTTAGCCTTTATTATGTGCAACAAATACAATATTATTTAATATGTTACTGGTTAACGCACGTTTAAACAATTAATTAATTAATATTTATTAAAGGAGATGCTTCTATGTAATGAAATGAAGTACTTGCGTATAAGATCCCGAAGAACTTGTTGGTTTGACAGAATATAGTAATTCGAATACGTCATATGTAACAGTACATTCAATCGGACAGATTATACAGTATTAATTAATGTTAACATCGTTATATGTTTTATTGGAAATAAATTTCGTGTTTACGACAAGAATAAAATGGAATTCCATCATGAGAAAATCAACAAGATTACCGTGACAGTAATCCCTCGAAAATTGAAATCCGTAGAAGCCGCTAAGCTGCTCCTTTAAAAACACATAAATTAGGCGTAAATAGCTGCACGAGAAAGCATCTTGAGCGGTAAATTATGGATCGCTGACGCTGCTGTGCGCTCCTGTACCTAATGTCCTCATCTCTCTCAGCAGTTTTAGTTGTATCCACGTTCTCGACTCGCGCGCGAGACAACCGTTTCCGCATTCGAAGTGCCGCATCTCGTAAAGCTGCGCGAATCTAAATGCATAAACAATTTATATACGTTTCCGTACAAATGATTACTTTATTACTTAATCATAAAATAGGGCCTGATGTTTTTCGCTCCGTGTACGTCTCCATTATCATTCACTCGGCTTTGTATCGCTTCCCTGGACTCTCTTTATCGACGCGACGCGTCGAATCCAACATCCGACAGTAAAATCCGACGGAACGCTGGGCTTCGATTGCGTTCGTTACGACGGCGCGCATTCGCGTTTGTGCGGTGTAACCAGATCTTTACGCGACAATGAAACGGGGAATAATCGTTGGCGATTCTCCGTCGAGTCCGGCAGACGCTGAGGATGGTTTTACGAGTGGTCGACTTTGGGCCGCGCGGCGCCGTCCTCAAGGCCGCGGGAAGACCCGTAAGGCCCTCCCGTCGGGAGGCCGGTAAAAAAGAGGCTTGATTTATTCGAAATTACGTTAACCATCGGCCATCTGCGAGAGAGACCGTGCCCCGCGTTACCTAATTGAGAAACGCGATGGCCGATGAATCATCGCCGTTGCCGCGAGTGCGCCGGCGAAGAGAGCCCGCGAATAGTTTTACGACCGTGAGAGTGGCGACAAAGAAGAGGACGATGATGGAGAACGGAAGGTGGACTGGAAGAAGTCGGAGAAAGGGTAGAATATGCAGCGTAGGAAGAAGCGCAGACCGACAATTAGGATTTGATTATGAAAAACTAGGAAATAAATGAATTAACGCGATGTCAATATATTTTTTTATAATATGACTAGTAATCATATTTTTATAAGACCTATTAGGAAAATTATTTTTGCCGAATTTTGTAACAGCCATTATATTAATTATGAAAGTCATTTTCTCCCTGCAGCGTTTACACACATGCGATAATTAGCACGATTGTCCCTTGAGGGCAACAGGATCTTTTGAGGGCGAACGCAAATCGAGAAAACCAGAAAACCGCAAGTATTCGAAAAGAAACGGAACGTAGAATATAAAAAGAAAACGACCGACGTGTCGAGAGATGCGAGTCCTGGCGTCCCCTTCGGTTCCACGTCTTTTGTTCTTAACGCGTTATCTGGGCACGAAGAAGAAGACACGGAAGAATGGAAAGGGCAGGCGGGATAAGGCAAGGAGGGAATAGCATATCGGGAGAAGCGCGCGCCGGTGAGGGCCGGCTTTGTCCTTCCTTCTCTTCTACCGTTTTCTCGGCCTCGTCGTACGCGTCGCCCAACCGCGACATAACCCGCCGTCGACCACACGCGTCGACAAGTAGATAAACCGATTGATATATGGCCTACATCCTACCGCTGCCTCCTATTCGTCTGCTCGCGCCGATTTGGCGGCCGCTCATCATCGGTGTCGCGCGTGTCTCGTAACACGACTCGCCTCGCGACATAAGCGACAAGCAGAGACCCGCGTGGTTAGGTCATGTTAGGTGCCAATTCGCGCAAGACTTATTAAGCAAAGATAACTCGCCACTCTTATGAGAAAGAGAGAGAGAGAGAGAGAGAGAGAGAGAGAGAGAGAGAGAGAGAAGGAGAGAGAGAGAAGGACTATATGTGCACCAGGTTGCTATCGAGATAAAGATTACGCTCACGAAGGAAGGAGAGGCATTCATTAACGGGACGGTTACTCCTAACCGATTTACTATCTACTAATTGCTTGTTGCTGGTACTATCGCAGCAACTGCGTATTTATCAAGTAATTAATTACTAAGTAATCAGAGATAAACAAGTGGACAGTATCTTCACCTTCACTTTCTACTCGTGTCGTTCCAGTCTCCATCGATGTATCACTCTCCCTCGTCATTATTATTATCATTCATTACCATCATCCATACGAGTGTTCCCATTCCCGCCCGTCTGCCTCGCCGGCATCATCCGTACTACCTGTTCGTCCCCGTTGCGACGTTCGTTTCGATAGCATCATTGTACTACTTGCAAAGAATATTCTCTAATGGTTCGCGCGCACGGGGCGATCGGCTCGTTATTCGCTCATCCGCCTACCAACATCAATGACCATCTACCATCGCTTAAAGCGTACGCCGCGATGCGGCGACGGGCTCCAAGGCGACGATTTGTCCGAGAAATGGTAATCGGAATCCTGCTGGGCCCAGTAACGAGATTCGAGTGGTCCCCTCGACACACTGGGGCCCCCGGGACCCGCCGTGGCCGGGGAGGGGGCAAAGATCGATTTAAACGTTCGCAGGGAGGTCGGGTATTCCTCGACCCTCGACAGCCTCGCGAGTGTTCCCGAATCCGGCGAAAGATTGTGACAGCAACTCGTATATATCTTCACAGGCGCAACCGCCTGCGAACAGCGTAGCGACAATATAACCGGCCTGTTGATAGCGACCGTCTGTGGTTCTGTCAACGACTACGAAGGGTTTCGTCGAATGATGCCGCAGCTACCCACGAGGCGGTTTTTCTCATCTGTGGTTATTCTTCTACGGCTATTTAAGCTGCATTTGTAAAAAAAAGGTGCGAGAAACTTTTCATATATTGGGCATACTTCTTGATAAATCTCTATTCCACAAAAAAGATCGATAACTAATTCATCCTATGTGAACAACTTCTGCCGCAAAATTAATTATTGTGATCAAATTTTTGAAGTATTGCTAACAGAGATGAAATATTCTCACAGTTTTTTATCAAATTTTTTATCAAATTATAATCAAACACGCGTGTTTTAATACTGTTAAAATAAAATAATGCGAGACTTCAATAGAACTTCAAATAAATTTTGATATTTGCAACGCACATCGTGTGAAATGCTTAGTTACATAAACGTTTTTGTATAAACGTGAAATATTCGAAGGAATTTATAAGAATCCCTCTATATTAAATACACGGCATACGCCAACAAAATAGGTTATTAAATGCGTAGTAACGAAACGCGCGAATATGTGATATCGTCAGGATTCTGCCGTTACAGGAGAAGTCAGTCTTCTACTTCGAATATTCTCTAGAATTTGCCTCATGCATTATGCCGCACCGAGAGCTGTACGCGACGCTTGTTTCGCAATCCGAAGTACAGACGTCCTCCGCGTTCGTGCCCGAGGTCATAACCATGTCGTTGCAAAAGTGTCGCTTCGCGCGCTACATCCGGCATGCGGTTCCACGAGCGCGGTCGAACGCGCGGTCGTAAAGAAAAAAAATATGGATGTGTCTCATCCCGGATTCAAATGCACACCCTCGGCTCCCGATGCCACATAAATTTGGTTCAAGTCGGTGTGAAGACAGCGACGGCGCGCATACTAAAAATCGCGGCTGTGTTCCACGTTCGCCGTGGATAACAAAGTAGATCTCCGCGACATCCTCCCTCGTTCTTTGTAATCTAGCAGCGTACATCATGGAATCACATTTTCAACCAGCCGAGTCGATCTGTAGTTGAAAATATATCCTGAGATATTTTCGCGACAATCGTCGGAAATCTCGCGGATCGGCCGATCACGTCTGTTTAGTTCAGCTCGAAATTGATGTAAAATTTAGTCAATATTTAATCAGATAACGCACATTTTTAATAAATAATAATTTAAGTAGTATAAGGCATAGGCGCCCTTACAACTTTTTTCAAGGGGGGGCAGAAGTGTAAATACACTTAGGGGTAGCACCATTTTTGTAAGGCTTTGCCAAATGAACGTTATTTAATATTTTCAAATAATATTTTTTAAAGAAATATTTATGCAAATTTTTATTTTTAAGTGTATAAATTTCAAACAAAAATTATCTGGTTGCCAATCATAAAATCATCCTAAATTGAAAAAATTAAAATCCAGGGGGGGCATATGCTGCTCCTTGCCCTCCCCCCTCCCTCATGAGCGCCCATGGTATAAGGAGTATTTGTGTTGTATAAGTATATATTCATGTATTATTAAAAACTAGTAATTACAGTGTTTCCGTGTTTTCAATGTCTTTTAGATTGCCCCCTTTATGACCAAAACATAAACCGTTTACGTTTAAAGAGTTGCTAATCATATTAATAAAGTAACAAGTCCATTAAATTTGACCGGCGCCAACAGACATCCCATCGCTTTTTAAAGCCCGTCGTTTATCGTCGGAAAAATTCAGACGATTAACGCATCTGCCCGTAATAAAATCGTTCGCCGCGAGACTTCCAGCGGGTTAAAAGGGACGGAAAGCGCCGGCGTCATTACGCGCGTCATCGTTCCATCTATTTCAACAATAATTCCCGCCACTTCCTTCTGCGGAGCGCGCGTTGCGTTTATCGTCGCAACACGAGCGCGCGTTACTACGGTTTTTAAGCCTTTCATAAACCCCCGGTGCCCGCCGGGATCTCTAAACAGCGCGAGGCGAACGAGTGAATGAGCACGTAAGTGGGAACGGGAGGGTGGGCGCTAAGGAGGGTTGGGAGGGGGAGGGAATATAAGGCAGTTATTTACGAGACAGCTCCGCGGCATAACGAGCGTCCGCGAGGCCAACGAACGGCTAAGCGGCGCGACACCAATCTGTTCTGGACACATAGTGAAATTTCGCGAAACAAATACGAGCCCGGCGAGACTATCGCTGTCATCCCGATGGACCGGTGATTCCCATACGGAAGAGCGCGCCCTCCTAATGGGAGGAGGGTCATGACTCTCGCAGAACTGGATTATACATCGAGCGCGGAACGATCAGAGTGGGAATATAGTTCTTCAGTCGTTAAGGACTGAGTTTAAGGCGCAACTGCAATTAAACGTTGCGAGAGGATTAAGAGAGAGAAACCCCGTTTCAATTAAAAAGATCTGAATAATAATTTAAAAAGATCTGAATAACAATTTAAAAATGAGGGTTGAAACATATGTTCTATTGATAGAAATTATGTAATTGATTAATTGAGATCCAATAATGAATGCATTGCTTGCACATACACACACGAATGAAACTTGAATTAGATACATTTATATTAAGTATAATATAGGGAAATATGTCAAGGATATGTACACTGAGAAGAAAAAGCTGTTGCTTCAATTAAAGTGGTATCACGGGGTGCCAAAAACATAAGTAGTTCATTCAATTGCATTATTAATAGACCCAATATTTGGGTTATTAAAACAATGATTGAATTATTGGTTTAAAAATGCAGACATTGGGTCTAATAATAAAACAATTGAATGCACTACTTATGTTTTTGGCACCCCGTGATATAACTTTAATTGAAGCAACAGTTTTTTTTCTCAGTGTACATATTTAAGATTACGCATCTTAATGGCATTTATTAAAAAGGAAGTAAAAGAGAAAAATTAGGTATATAATTTGTAATTTGTAGATTTTGTAATTTACGTTCGCGAACTTTCTCGGAGCTCTGAAGAACGACGCGCGTCGTATGTTAACGTGAGCGATTTGTGATTATGTGAATTTTGGCAGGTCCATTGGCTGCCGGTGAAATTAAATTTAGCTGCATAACGTTAATTTGCGATCGATCGTCAGCGGGAACGATATAACGGCAACGTAAGTAGAAATAAACGTCGCGGCGGCACTCGAACGGTCGTTGGACGAGAAATTTATGTTCTCGTTGCCCCGTCGTGTGTACCCCGGCGCACCGCGCTTATTAATACGAGGAGTAAGGCACGGGACACGGGGCCCGGGGCCCGGGGCCCGGGACCGCGGACCGAAAGACTCTCCGGGCGTTACACCATTCTAGCTCTCGGATATTTATTATCGGGCGTCGATCGCATGAATCGCCAATCGATATGCCATTCGTAGAGAGACAAGAAACGGGACACCCCGCGGACGGTCTTGCGGGCTTGACACGACCTAACAAATGGCTGTTTTACGTCGGGCAGAAAATGAAGCGAGCATGACGAGTTGATTTTCGGTCGCCACGGGAGTGTGCGCGCTGAGGGGGAGGTACGAGGGCCCGACGGGGTGTGGATAGCGCTCGCTCATGCTCGCGCGAGCGCGAGCGGGGTATCGCGGGGTCCCTTCTCGTTGGAGGGAGCGACCATACGTAGAAACTGAGAAAGAGAAAGTGATACCGAACGCCGTCGTGACCGAGGGGGAACGGGAGGAGAGAGAAAATGTAGAAAGAGAAGCCCCCGACAGAACGACCAATGACGTGTGACGAGAGGAAGAACGGCGGGTGCGGGGGGAAAGCGAGAGAGGAGACACTCCTACGGCCCTGGAGAACACGAGCCAAGAGGTGTTACTTGTCAGTCCTCGCCTCGAGGCAATGACAGCCGTAGCCGGTGAATTAGCATGGGATAATGGGACGCGGTTGGCCCGGTACCTCCGCGGGGGCCAATGAGCAGCCACAAAACCGTAGTTGGAGCCGGAACGACTGGAAACGGGAACGATCGTCCTGAAGCTCCTCGACTGGAAACCCAAATACCTCTGAGTCATACGTGAGAAGATGCTCCTTTTTTCTAGGAAGATCCACACTGTCCTTCCAATTTCATTTGTTTTAAGACTTTCTTTATTTTTGAAGCATATAAAATCATATCACGTGTGAACATCCATCTAAAGAATCTAAAGAACATCTAAAAGAATCGTCATCCAGTGTAGGAAATATTTATATTATTGAAGAAATCATACAGATCATCAATCATAATCATCATCATATTTCTAAGAATTTCATCAAAAACTACTTGAAAGATTACTTGTACAAATATCAAGATGGCAAATGCACGCAAGTTCAAGTCTCTCTTTGTAATCATCGTACGACTGTAATCATATCGCGTAATATAGTTGTAATTGTAATTATAACCAATCAACAAGTGTGCCCGACAAATTGATTATCATGCTACGTTGACGTTATGCCAAACGGACAAGGAGGGGCGTAGGATAGAGCGACACTGAAGCGCATGATGAACCTCCACGCCTCTTCGTGACACCTCTCCGACCGACTGTCACCGATCTTTCCTCTCGCTCGAGATGCGGATGATCCTTTGTCGACACTCCCACATTCCCCGATGACGAGGCCAGATCAGAGCTGCGGATAGCGCAGCGTATAGATTGTCTCGCGGGCCGAATCTGTCCGCACCATCCGCTGCAGATTCACCGATGCCGTTTCTTACAGATCACTCTACTTGAATCTTTCAGCGATCGAAAGTAACTCAATATCTATTCCAAAAGTAACTCATTACTCTCGATGTAATTCTTGCTACAACTACCTGCCTTACACTGAGAGAAAACGAAATAGTTCTGGCAACTATAATTTGGCAACTCTGAAATTTAAGTAGTTGCAACTAGTTTTACGAAGTAATAGGAACTAAAGTAGTACTGAATACTATAAAAATATACGCTAACTACATTTGTGAACTATTAATTGATAGTGAAATAGCGATTCAACTATAATTACACAGTTATATAGACTTCATACAAGTAAGATATTATGACAACAACATTTTTCCAGTTTAGACAAATATTTAGACAAATATGCACGGAAAAAACAATAAGGTTACTACACGGAAAAAAAAGAATGGTTGTGCCAACCAGATTCTGGTTGGCACAACCATTCTTTTTTTTCCGTGTACAACCACAATAAAAGTAACATTTGGTACAGCCACGTCCTGT
>NJRP01000071.1:211202-279202 GCA_003063835.1 Aphaenogaster floridana | reverse complement strand
GTACCAAATGTTACTATTATTGTGGTTGTGGTAACCTTATTGTTTTTTCCGTGTGTAGTTTATCCAACGATTTACTATAAATGGTTAATATTACTATGTTTTCTTAGTTCATATAACTTATTTGTTGTTGTTACTGCAACTTTATAGCACATAGTTGAGGCGCTATTTGTCCACAAATTTTTAGTTGCTGATACGAATTTTTTCTCTGAGTACACTCAGAGAAGTGTACTCTTAAGTGATTTGATAGACTGACTTCATGCGTATTCCAATACTTCGTCAATTAATAATAATGCGTAGATGCAATTTTTTCTGCTATTTCTTTTCATTTTATCAAACGCGATTTTGACGCGGATGATTGCCCTTTAGAGTTTATTCTTCATCGACTAATAGAAAAATGGAGTTAATTAGTACTATCAAGGGAGTAACCATATAATTTGTTAACTTACGTGAGATTTCCCAAGAATTGTCAGTGCACTTATAAGTGGCACAGCAACTTCATGATCCCGAGAGTCGAATAATCGCTATCGCAAGAAAGTAGCGCGTGACTTTTTGCCATACATACTTCTTGAATGTATGAATACCCGCGTGGGCGGTCGGGACAGAGAAAGGAAAGATGAGGAAGACGAGCGAAGCTGAACTCGTACAATATCGTTAACAGTGACTTTCCAAAGTTAGATAAATATCATATTTTAGTTTGTCTCGTCAGAGAATTGCAGGAAATCCCGCAAGGGCAAATAATTTGTTATTCGGTAGCGACAGAACAAGTTAACAGTGACTTTCCAAAGTTAGATAAATATCATATTTTAGTTTATCTCGTCAGAGAATTGCAGGAAATCCCGCAAGGTAAAATAATTTGTTATTCGGTAGCGACAGAACAAGTTAAACAAGTTCACAGACGCGATATTGAAAATCTACCATACGCTAGAAATTAGACATCGATCATCCTATTTGCGTACATTTGTCATCTTAATTTTTTCCATTCTTTATAAAAAATAAAATTTTATTACGACACGACGATCAGGCTCGTCCAAGCTCTCCTCACGATCTTGCGCGGACAGAGGCGATCGGAGCAGGTTCACTTCGTCACCTGGAATTAATTACGTCGAGAGGGGTCATAATTTCTCCGCGTGCCGTGGCCCGAGCTGCCTGTGAGCGGGGGACCGATCGGATCGTTCGCCTCGCGGTGGGGGAGGAACGTTAAACGTCAACGTCGATATACCGTCGGTGTAAATAATCGTTATTGTTGAAGCCCGCGCAGCAGCAGCAACGGCAGCAGTGCAACCTCTTTTCCTCCGTTGCACGCTCGTTCCGGCGCGGCGCGGCGCGGAGCGGAGCGGAGCGGAGCGGAGCCTGTCTCTTATACACATCTAGATGTGTATAAGAGACAGTTGTTGAAGCCCGCGCAGCAGCAGCAACGGCAGCAGTGCAACCTCTTTTCCTCCGTTGCACGCTCGTTCCGGCGCGGCGCGGCGCGGCGCGGAGCGACGTCGCGCGCGAGCGCCGGTCACCGGTGAGTCACAACGGGACCTCACTCGCGTCGGCGGAGATAGAGATAGAGATAGATAGATAGACAGAGAGAGAGACAGAGAGAGAGAGAGAGAGAGGTGGTTCTTGTCTCGTAATTTATAGATCGTAGCAAATCGCCGAAGGGGGACAACGGAAGACTCGTCGTCTTCATGGCGGACGCGCCGCTGCCGCCGGCTTCGTCGCGGCTCTTCCTCCGTGGGCAGCGTCGTCGGAGGAGCATCGTTTCCGCGCTCGACATCGCTCGATTCAATTACAACGTACGGATGACGTCCCGTGAGAACATTGCCGTCTCTGCCCGCGTTTGTTTGGGACCCGATATCTGAAATAGAAGCACCTAGCGTTCGAGAAATTTGGGGCAACGATGTTTCATAAAATGTAGCCTTATCAAAATTGTTAAATTCACGGCTCACGTCTGTACAATTTGATATGCGAAATAAACTCTTTTCGAGTGATTTTAATCGAATTCTAACAAGCGTTACATTTCTATTTTGATAAAAAAGTATTTCCAAATTTCCTCTGATGACTGAAAGGACGAAACGAATTAAAAGATAATATTTAAAATAAATACATATATGTTCGTTTTCGAATTGCACAAATTTATCCAAGTGCAATGTAAGGTATACAATCTTGCTTCTTAATAAATATGTATATTAACTTAGCACAAAATATAACTTTGTGCCCGCGCCTTCGCTTTTTATTATACTTATTTATTTTAACTCTTCCTAAAAAAGCACTATCTGTATAATGCGCATATAAAAAGACTAAAGCATATAACATATTATATATTGTATGTAATAAATATTATATGACAACAAATGCGATCGACATTTACATCGCGAATGAGACGGAGACCGTACATATCGCCAAGCCGTATGCTTCGCAGTGCTCCGAAGAGGTGACCTCTTACGCGCTATCATCCTACCTACTTGTAGTATCGCCTAATCCCCTCCGGTCGCAGACGATCCCGGTCGACCTCTCGAGTCCGGATAGTGTCTGTGGTCTAGGCGCCACGAGTCGGAGTATCATCTCCAGGAGTCGATGGGAACCGTAGTGGCTTCGTCTTCACATATTGTGCCAACAATTAGGTGAAAGGCGCTCCCACAGATCTTAGAAGCCGCGCCAGCGAAGAGTACCAAGCAGAATGAGAGAGAGAGAAAGAGGAATAGGGAAAGAGAAGGAGAAAGAGAGAGAGAGAGAGAGGGAGAGAGTACGATCGGGCACGAGAAGGAGGAGGGCACGGGGGACTGGATCGTTTAATATACCTACTGAGCGACCAACCGACCTACCTACCTACCAACCTACCACCTAGCAATGTAGTCGCTTACCACGTCGCGAAACGTATACGAGAGCGAGTCTGACAGAGACGGAGTCCTAGTCGAGCAAAACACACCTCGTGCTCGCCCAAGGGGGACTAATCTAGCTAGTAGTTTGACGTGGCGATGATGCGGTAGTAACCTTTAGGTGCTCCGTCCTCCGATACTACTCGCAACGATATCCCCGCGCGTTTACGCCTCGCGTACCCGCCTTTTCCCTCTTCTTTTTATTTCGCCTTCACTAGCAGGTTTCTTTCATTCAGGCACAGCTGCGCGTTCGTATTTTGCTCTATGAAACTACAATCTGATCTCTGCGAAACTCGTTTTTGTAGTTCTTAATAAGAAACATGTAATAAATATAAATTTTAAGACGACCTAACTGGCAAGAGATGGTATTCTATATTTATCACTACGTATCAACCATACGAATTGTGGTTGAATTCCTCTACGAGTAATAAATTTAATATTAATAATGCCAAAGCATCTATAAGATTCTCCCCCCTTCTTAATAAGAACTTTCGTTCCTTCGAACCTACATTATTATAAAGTAAAGGTACTTGACCTTTTTTAATGAAGACTGTGTGTGTTTGTGTGGAGATAGAGAAATCTTAATATTTAACATTTTCCCAAAAATTTTGATGTATAACATATTTCTAAAGTAACCAAGTAATCACTTGCTCTAGTTTAAAAGATGGACAATTTATCACTGTCCATTTTTCCATTCTCTTTGCATGCATTCCGATGTACCTAGTTTTGGATGGAGAAAAGATATTGATTTGTTTTATCAGACGTTTTTCGTATCTTTTTATTATAGCATACATATTTGGCTTCACGCACATTGCAGTTTAAATCTCATCTACCGCGCTTTATCCGCTTTAAAATGATGATTTAGCGATAGTAACCTTCTTAACCTTTAGGCACTCACCTTTTGCTACTATACACAATCGCACTCACTTTCACACGTAACCGTCTCTGATTATCTTCTCGCATATCGCCTTTTCTCAATTCGATTCTATATGCTTAATAATATTTTATAACGTAAACGTCATTGCGCGTATCTATATTCATCTATGACCTCGTCTCATTGCTTTCATCGATTAACTACGCGCCAAGCTTGCTTTATCGATCGCCGTTGATCCTTTCGCAAAAAGAAGCTCGGATCTAGTGTTCGGATCTCATGTTCGCCAACGGTTGGATGTAACAAAGAGGTCCTTGAGAGAAGTGGCGTCTATGACTATATATATATGAGACTGATATTGTCTCTTCCTGTATAATTATCGTTACGCAGTAACACGCAATCGCACAATAACGGGTACGTTACAACTGCCACATTCCTTTCTTCTTCATTTCTTTCCGTCGGTGGCCCTGACCCTTGTGTCACGGTACTATCGTTTTCGAACAATAAAACAATACTTTTTTCGAGAATTGCAAAATACGCTAACAAACCGAGATATCCGCAGAACCGTACGAAACTCTACACAGAAATTCTCTGCCTCAGGTTTACATAATGTCTCGTCGTGTTATATCGGTAACGGTTCCGTTACCGTCGGAATCCAAGTATTTCGAAGAAAAATCTGATCTCTTCCGCAGTGAAAGCGAACCGTGGCATTGGAGCTACCGCGGTAGCTGCCGTCAAGCGTTTTTCGCCAACCTTTCACCCGAAAAAGGATCGCGGCCACGACGGCGGCGGCGGCGGTCGCGGCTGCACGACTGCTGAACGTCGTCGGCCGCGAAGTTCACTTTCCGCCCGCGGAGGTGAGAGTTCCATGGGAAGCTTCTGCCCGCTAGCTTAACACTCCACACACGCCCATTACTAAGCGTGTGGAAACGCGTTCGTACGCTAAGCGGTTTTATCAGTCGCATACCCGCTTCGAGAGTTCGCAGAGGCAGTAAGAAATCGCGATCGAAGGCGCGGGTGCGAATGACTTTCTTGAAATGTTATTGAGGAAACTACACAAAGGCTCTGCCTTACAGAGTAGAGAAATATTATTCAATAGATAATATTAGAGTAGCGAAGACACGTTTTACGTTTTATTCTCTCCGAGTAATATTATTTTTTATACAATATTTCTTCAACTAAATAAAAATTTTAGATTTCTATTATTCTTGTATTTTATCTATTATTGATGCTTTTCGCGATTTGTTTATCGTTAGATAAAGTCGTTTGTAGAAGAAACGTTCAACGCTTGGAAAGATTTCCTTGATGACATATTTATTATAAACGAACGTTTATTTATTCATTAATAAACCGTTAAATATTGTTATAACATTGATGGTTAAAGCAATTAGATGAAAATTACGGAGCACTGAGAAGACTGCGGAAAACCAATAGCGCGTAGTATATCTGTACATCTCGGGAAGCACATCAGTGGGTCGTATTCAATCACCATGACATTCAGCTCACGACTTTTGCCCCAGGAGGTGAGAGCAGCTTCCAGCCACAACATAAAGTGAACAGGATGCACACCGTGTGCAATCTTATTCGCTCATGGAATACAACTTCGAACTCTTTAAGCTTATTGCACAATGCACAAAGTGCACGATGGAAGAATTGTGCACGAGACGTCAAAATACGCCGAACAATAGCTTGTTTAATATCGTTGACTACTGCAGCATGTTTAATATCGATGATTAATCCAAAGTCAAGAAGAGATAAGTTTTATCGAAAAAAAAAAAGATAAATGCGTTCTCTAATTAATTTATTTAAATATTTATATCCATATATGTATTTCTCATTTTTTAAATACACACGTCGTGTTTTTACGTCAATTAAAATATGATATATCGTTAATCGTCGGTTGACTTATTGTGACAAGAAGGATGGTTTCATGCGGCCTGCTATTTCACGCCTGCGGGAGATCTGTCTTGATCAGCACTGCTACTCTTCTCCTTCGCCTAGCTGCCGGCCGTCGCTTAACTGGCTATGATTTGCGTGACGACGAATCCAAGTGATCCTCAGGAATGAATTATTCCGATAATTTCTACGATTGAGCCATCTTGCAACTCGCCTCAACCAGATGCAGATTAATTATAAGTCAGTCGCGATTTGTAAAATAGTCGTCCTATGTTACGATTCTCATTTCACTACGCTGTATATACTCGAGAAAATGCTGCAATATCTTGAAATAAAATCAGAGAGAATCCATTGCAATTAATTAATTAAACTTACTATATAGAATACCACTGTGAAACTTGAAAATAGTTTAAATAAATATTAGAGAAGCTTCTCTAATCATCGATCCTGATATAATAAAGTCCAAAAATTTATAGAAAGGATTTTAAGATCGTCGGACGCTCACATTTTAATACAAAGAGGATTTACAAAAGAAAGACGAAATAGCATTTTACAACTTGGCGAATTTATTTGTAATCCGTTGAGGTGGAATTTTCCCACACACACTAATACAATACGATTTGCGGAAAGCATACATGGAATCATCACGCGCGCATGTTATCTCATCTCTCTTGGAGAGACGAAGAACATGAACCTTCCGACCGGACTGACCGTGTGCCTCGGTGGTGTAAAGCTAGCGATACATGCATGGATACTGATACATCATGGTAATAATATAATATAATATAATAATTTTAATAATAATAAAATAACATTATTATCACTCCTATAATACCGTACAACGAAATGCAGCTCTACACTCGTGAGGCCTGTCGGCGGCTACAATACAGAACATGACTAAGCGCTATTTCGATAACATCCATAAAATAATAATAATAATCAATAATAATAATTAATATAATAATATTAAAGACGCATTGATACGCATTTAAGCTATGTACAAAGTACGACCGCGGTTTCATTCTACTAAGAGGAATCAAATCGAAATTAGAAAGAAAGAAAAAATCCTGTTTGCTCCCGAAGCCACCGTGGTTCCTTTTTTACATATGAATTTTTCATATCAACTCGTGCGAATTAGCTAAATGGCAGCTCTCGATATTCTCGAGACGCCGTAGCAGAAACACGTATTACATCGTACTGACACCGTTTAAGAACGTTTTGTGGTTTTTCCCTCGTGTCAAAGCGAATAGATATTTAGCGATGTCGTTGTAAGGATACATTAAAACCAGTCACGCAAATTCCTTAACTCTCATTAACGTACAAGTCCGAACACTTTCTCTCCTTTTAATGTACAGTTTGAAAAGCGTGCCGCAAAATATATTAAATTTAATACAAAAAATACATTCTTTACAATTTATCACGATGGACCCGAGTGACACTCGAGTCAAAGGGTGGTTAGAATGGAAAGAGCAAGAATTCATTATTCTGATTATGATAATTTGGGTGATATCTCTTTGCGCAGTATATGTGTCTAGATATATCGATAGCATCAAGTATAACATAGATATTAGAAGAGAAGGTAGGAATATAGCACGAGGTGGAAGCATATGCGACAAATCTAAATATAATTTTGACTTTTTTCAGAAATACGTAAAAATCTATGATATATGTAATGGTTCTGCACAACTTGTTGTTTACATCGCCGAAAAATGCACTTAAAATTTAAAACGTTAACATGTGATTATAATCAGGATATTCCATAAACAAAATTATTATCAATTAGCTTTATATATCTTCAAAATATCTCTGATTACATATATATATATTCCTACCGGCTCCACTACGAGAACTGAAGGTTCCTGCAGTTTGCATCTGACAAGTTGAACGATTTCGAACGCGACGATTATATTTATGCTCGCCACACGCGCTTTCCCACTCGGTTCTCGTATTTAGCGTCTTGCTCGAGAAGCAAGCGGGAATCGGCATCACCATCTACACCGTGTAGCTTCATGTCTGCCCGCTTCGAGCATCGTGGTGCCGATTGCTCCATCACGCGCAATCTCCTCCCTTCGTCCACGTTTCGAGCACCTTATACCTATCGCGCGATCCGCACGGGTATGAATAAAGGAAAAGAGAAACCAAAAATGATACAGGAAAAAAGGGAAGAGAAAGAAAGATACGATCGACTCTCGGAAATAATAACGGTTGATCCTCGTTCCACCTCAATGAGTCGCGTCTCGGCCGGAATCGAAGAGACACCTCGCCGAGGGTTCATCCGCTGGAAACCGATCTCAGCTGACTGGTATTTGCGTCAGCGATACCACCGCGGGACCCACCTTGTACCACGTGGCCCCCCAAGGTTGTCCCGTCGTGTCTTTGCATGCAACACTCGCGCACGCTCGCGAGATACGATTTCGCTTCGGCGATCCCGGCGATGCGACTCGTATCGCGAAATTATATGGATTTTCTGAAGGGGAAGCCGAGTAGCTCCGCGGCCTGATTGCCAGGTGGTAGGTCAGGAAGACGTCGCTCCGGGCCTGGGCGTGGTCCACGGTAGCACGCGAAGAAGCGAACAGTGTATCCTCCGACCAGCGCTCTTATAGAGCTAGTGGGTTATTACGTAGTCCAATTTAGGACGTTAGCCCGAGGAGCCTGCGAGGAACAGCGTCATGATAGCTTCCGTTATGAAAATGCGGAAGAATGTGGATCGCCCGCTTCGATTCCTGGATGAATTGCCGGTTCGCTTCCTTCATAATTGTGCGATCGATTTCCGACGCAAACATCATTTTCTCTTCTTCTTTTTCTTGAATCTTCGTCGTTTGTCCACTGATCGAAACATTGACGTTATAACAAGAAGACCTAACTCGGGTCGACATTGTCATTTTATCGTCTACCGTGAAACGCTCGTGAAAAAATTCTTATCGAGATGGTTAGAATATCTCTAATTAAAAATAAGTGCATATTTAAAGCAGTGTACGTCGCTATAAAAAGGTTTTAGATAATTTCTTTAAATTGATACAAATAAATTATGTTATATTCCGTAGTCGCATCTATCTTCCTTCATCATATTCGTGTATCTTACACAGAACGCAGACTGTTGTATTCATTAGAGGTGCGGGAGTTCTCGAATTATGCGTGATACCTGATATCATCTATCCAATCGTGTCTTAAACGACAAATTCCGTAAACGCTTCGAACATCGTCAATCGCTTGGCGTGTATTTAGCAAGAATATTATTACCCGTTCGAATCAGCCGAATTACAAAGCAAGTTCGATGAAATTATAATTGTCGACCGCGTCGCTGTATTCCGGATCGCTTCCATCGTTCTCGGCTCTGCAATGGTGCTTCGTGTCGGGTCGAATCGAAGATTCCTCTGATGTGGCTGACGTCTGGGTGTAGGCTCGGAATACAGGAGGGTGAACAGAAGCGAAAAAACTCAAAAAAGCAGGACGGACGAACTAGATGCGAGGGTGATAGGCGAGGGTGGTGACAAAAATCGATGAAGTAGCGCGATTCCCTTGCCATACGCCTTTACGCAAACACATCTCTTGCAAGTTCGACATGTCGTCGGATCGACGCGAAGGATTGCTCTAATAGAGGAGGGACATCGGGAAGAACTGGTCGGTAGCTAGAGCATTCGATAGAGAAAGAGAAACGCGTGTCTACGGGAGTTTAGGATAGTAGTTGGCCGGATGGCTTCTAATACCTAGAGTAGCCATTCGAATAGCCATTTGAGTAGCCGTTGGAGCCCTTGTAGGGAACAGAGTGTATGCTCCTGGAACAGAGATGGTCGAAATCGGAAGATGAGGAAAGTACACTTCCAGGGAAAACCCCTCGCTTCCTTCCCATTCACATTCTCTAAATTTCCTTCCTATCTATCAATCATTCCTGCCGCCTCGTTAAAGCGTGGGGCTTGTGCGCGCCGTGTGTTAGTATAAGAAATAGCCGATGATGAAGAAGTCGTAGTGAGGGTAGTAAAAGTCGCAGACATAGTGAGAAGACGAAATAGCAAAAGAGGAGAAGAAGAGGAAGACGAAGAAGAAGAAAAAGTAGTATATGCATGCTGGGGTTTTCTGTGGTGGCGGTAGTGGCATAGTTGCTTTCGTCGCGGGAAAAAGTGCGGGTGATCAAATAAAAAAATGCATGGTTACAGTTTATCGTGTCGCAATTGTTGTCATACTCTGTCGTAGTGTTACTGTTGCTGTTGTCGTTGTTGTTGTTTGTGTCATTATTGGTGTGTGCATTTTGTATGTGTATGTGTGTGTGTGTGTGTCAAGGTGCAGGAGGTTCAGAGCTCCCGCTCACCGCCACCCACATCTACAACAGAACAGAAAACAAGACCACCGCCGTTACATACAAGGTATCCATTAGTATCCACCAGTATTGAAGATTTATTTTATCGCTCGCTCGTTCAAACGCGCTCGCGCACACGTTCCATGCGGGGGCAGCATTATTTCAGACTGATTTATGGGTCAGGCCGATTCTACGGGTCCGCGCGTTTGCGCGCGCACGCCGCGACTCGCCGAACCGACACGCCGCGCCGACTCGTCGAGTCGCGCCCGTAGGCGAGAGAAGGAGTGCAAAGTTCGCGGATCTTCGTGGATCTCTTCTCTCTCCCGATTCGCGCCTCTATCCACCGAGAGGCGGGTGAAGGCGACACGTTGCAACATTACAAGGCTATTGATGCGAAAGGTCACCGCGGTAGCGGCCTCCTTCGGCCGAACCAATGGTTTTGACCTTCTCGAGGTCAGTACCGTGACCGCTTAAGCGATAGTTAGCGCGTCTTAACTTTCCCGTTGACTTACCGAACGTATTTTGAACGAAACGGGAAGAAAACAATAAAATATAGCACGAGTAATTGCAGTTACATTGAAATTCGTAAACTAATTGCACTTACATTGAAAGTCGTAAAGATATTGATCTAATCCAGTCAGATCCCAGTGTCAGATAGGGACTTATTATTCAAATAATAAAAAATTCATATTTATCATAAAAAGAATAATTAATTACAATTTATCACCGTGTCGCTCTCAAAGAGACGCAATCCTATTCTGCTGTAACGTGATGTCATCCTTTCTTTGACGCACTTAAACTAGTTTTATATGCGTAAAAATGACTCATGTAAACCTTTCTCACACATTCGCATCCTTTTCTCGTGACCCTCCATACCTTTAAACTGATGTATGTTCTTCACTCTTTTTTTTTCTTAACATTGCATTGAAATCTTTATATAGCAAAAACAAACCGTCTTTTAATTCACAAATAGATAGCTCGGATCACACAAAATTTATAAAATTGTAAACTGATGCTGCCAAATGGTTGGTACTTGTATATTTTTTCTTTATACCACATGTATTATAGATCCATTTTAGAACGACAAATCTCTTACGCATGGAACGGTTTGCGCGAGCGTCGTTAATCAAAGGTTACTGAAGAGATCGTGAGACGTTTCCGTATGATATTAATATTCGATTCACCCTCATACGAATGCGGTTTCGCTAAAGCTAGTCGACGATTCATATTTCGTGTTTCCTTGCATTAAATGAGCTGTTTACCAACTGATCAAAGAGTCGCCAAATTGTGGATCACATGTTGAAGTCGATCGTTTTGCTAGTGTTTTTTTTATTTTATGAAAGATCAAATCGTCATTTATCTTATCTGGTTGAAGTTTTGCTATCGTTCTTTTTACTTTATGTGTGAAAGGTCAAATCGTCACTCAACTCAAAGCTTTACACGCGAGTAACTTTAATCTTTGCAACTATTACGTGAAGGTGAATAATATAAATAATAATCTAATACACAATGAGAATGCACCATTGAAACTACAAGTCACTTTTCACTATTCGGTGTTAAAATGATTATTGATTACAGCTCGGTAGAATTACAATTTTCGTCCTCATTGTTCACGTTATGTAAAAAAACGCGAAATAATCACAACAGGAAAGTTTCTACGATAGCCGATGACGCAATCTAACAACAGTTAATTTCAATCTAGCTCGACTTCACGAGCTGATTGCTGACTGAGAACTAATCATTCTCCGTCATTCCGTCTCGTCGCGCAGCGAACAGCGAGGACGCGCAGGTATGAACACGAAAACGTCTCCCGATAGCTTCTCTATTGCTTTTCGAGTGCAGGTTCTTGCAAGTGAGAGTCACGCACTGACGTCTGATTCACGATCGGTTGCCGCGATATTCCGCAGAAACATTGCCAATATCTACAACGTCAGGTGTGTGTCGCGGGCTTCTCTTTCATATGCGCGACGCCATACTCGTATGGACCCTTGTAAGGGACCCCCTAAAGAGTACTCGGAGATCGCGGCGATTGATCATGGATCAGATCGCGTACGTGTCCCGTGCGAGCGCGCAAAAATAGAAGTCCTCGAAGGGAAAAACAAAACGAAACAAAAACTGTCGATAAAACAAAGTGAAAAAAATTTTAAATAAAATAAAAAACGAAACGTGGTGGTGTACCTGTGCTGCTTGAGGTTGTCCTGCCGCTTGAAGGACTTTCCGCAGACCTCGCAGGTGAAGGTCACGTTGTCCTTATGGCTGCGCTCGTGGATCATGAGGTTGTAGGGCTTCGTGAAGCGCCGCTGGCAGTACTTGCAGACGAACTCTACCGTGCACTTGGCGCGCATCTTCTGCCGCCGGCCGAACTCCCTGCCGTGCCCCTCTGTCTCCATCGGCATTATCGCGAACATCCTTATAAATTCCCACCGCTCCTTCTCTTGGTCGAGTCTCTATCTCTCCTTTCCCTCTACCCGCCTCTCTCGCTCTCTCGCTAACGCCCGGAGTCACTCCCACCACTTCTTCTATCTCCCTCTGTCCCCTTTCTCAGTGCTCTCTCTCTCTCTCTCTTTTTCTCTCTCCCTCTCTCTCTCTCTCTCTCTGCCTTGCTTGCAGACTTTCGTATGCTCTCTCTTTTTCTCTTTATCTGTCTTTCTTGACTGTCGTTCTTCGACTCGCTCTTCTCCTCCCGCGCAAAGCTAGTCTCGGGCACGGCTGACTCCTGGGAGTGAGATCACTGCTTGTACCACGTCGCGAGAGAATCCTCGTATCGCTGCCTGCAAAGAGCATAGAATCGATGATTCTTCTCCGATCTGACTCGCGCGCTCGAGGGAATCACCCGGAGTCGCGAGAGCGCAGTATTCGCGAGGGACGCCCGTATTCGATGAGATATTTACGCGAAGCGCCGTTGCCTACGAGCAACGGGTTAGTAACGTTGAAGCAACTTCTGAAGTATTTTACATTCCTTACGAAGATGCGTAGGTGCTGGAACGCGCGCATGCCAATGTGCCTTATGGAATAGAAATTCTCTCCGATCGAATTATTCGCGCGATATTTTATCGGGAGTACGCTTTTAGGACGACATAGGGAAGTACTTTTCCTATGTGTATAAAGGGCAACTCTCAAACAAACTGACTACAACTGATTCTGCGAGGAAAGCCTGTTGTAAGTTATCATTTGAATCAAAATATGATAATTCTTAATATGCGAAAAGAGTAATATTTGTTATTCCCGTTATTCCCGTTTTTATAGATAAGATAGAGAAGGCGTGTAAAATTTTTGCAGAAATGTCACAAGCATGTTTTGTTTTGTAATTTTATTGTTGCAAGATCAACGATCAATTGTATTCTTCTCTTAATCGCAACGTTAAGTTTTGTATCTATAAGAAACAACCAATAAAAAAGCGATTAAATTGATGCGTCAATAAATAAGATTGAAAACTCGTAGAATTTTCGTATAAATGTGAAGTAAACTTTGTTTAGTTTCACTTTAGAAATTTGTATGATGACACTTCTCGCAGAATTTTATTTCTAACTCTATAAAAATCTTGCAAAGTTACATCTACACGAAATTATAAGAAACTTATATACTATTCTTACTCCTAAATATAATTAAGAATGAATGTTAAATTGTAAAGAAGGATTTTTTCATAAAATCTATTATAAATAACGTACCATTCTAAGTCTTGCAGCTACATCAAGTATTTACTATCGTGTTAAGTTTCTCGGTATTAAATTCGCAAAAAAACACGGTACGAATGCTCATAAAAGGCTGTGCGCTTCCGAAAAAAAATTAATGACTAGTTTCCTAATTGGGCGCGTCTGCTCGGTTCGCGAGTCTAAATCATTAGCTCCGACACGTCCTCCGGGCATATTTAATTTCAAACGCGACTGTCCAGTTTTAAGTTTCATTCATACGAGATGCTGTACACTATTCGTGATAATCTCGAGGGTGAAGAAGCAGCCACTATTAGCGCTAAATGTACGCCGCAAATACGATCCATAATCTTTACGTTCGCCATCCGGCGCCATGCAAATCACGAGAATATTTCCCGAGCTCGCGACGTTCTTCTAAAAAGAAACACGAGACCAACGAATCACCGATTAACTTTTATGCGACTGTGATACGGACTAATTTTCAAGTTGTTCAATAAAATTTAAATAAAGCACTATCTATACGACAACTGTTAATACGAAAAGGGCTATAATTCGTCCCAGTGGCGGATCCTGACGTCGATAATGGAAGGGTTTTTTTTCGGCAAAATTATTGCGCACATATACGCTTTATGGAACGCAGTCTATATGATTAATAATAGGGATGGGAGGCGACTAACTGCATTTCATTATCTAAATTTTTTAAACGGATGTAGCAAAATTGATTTCTTTTAATTTGGAAGAGGGGGGGGTTTAGCCCCAAACCCCACCCCCCCTCCCAGGATCCGCCACTGATTCGTCCAACGTCGTTCGCGTATATTATTCTTTCTCGTACCATATTAAATATATTTTTTCTACCGCATACTAATTCCTCAAGATCATTGCGCTAAAAATTGCCTCAAGTTCATCTCTCGGACAACTTTCTGACATCTCACTTTGAACAGTTTACGATCTTCGACACGGTCGCCTTGAGATGTCTCTTAAACTTCAGAAATGATTCGAGAGGTCTGATGTAACCGAATTCCATTGAAGTCACACATTTTCGCGCGTCAAAAATTAGTATTCATTTTATGCTTATTATTTCCGCTTTTATACGCGTATTCCAAGAGAAGACGTTCCCTCCACGATAAAACTAGAAGGGAAAAACGTTAATTGCACGTGTACCAAATTATACCTCGTGCGATCGGGGTATTACTTTTAGAACTCCCCCGCACGATACTCGACCGGATACGAATGAGGGATCGGAATCGTACCGCCACGGTCTAATGGCACGGTTCCCGAATTGGAATCGGCATGCTAAAAAATAGCCCGCGGGATCGAATCGCACAATGCGGCCATTGTACAGGAGCGTCGGCCGGTCGCTAGTCGCTACCGGCTCGCATTAAGCGCACGGCGCACGCTCGAATAAAGTGGCGTGTCCGAATGAGTAATAAGCGGTGCCTGGGCGTAGCCCGGTTGGTTAGCGTGGCTAACGGGCGGTGGAGCCTAATCGGAACTGCGCATTACGCGCGACTCCACGTTCCATAAAAAGAGAGCTTCGCTCCTTCCCGCGTCGACAAACATCACGCCTCTGTCTGCCCCCGTCGTCATCCGACGCTGATTCAGACCTTGTAAATACCGGTCGTGACAGCTGATGCGCGTCGAAACAATAAGCGTAAAAAAAAATACATAGAAAAAATACGTAGAAACAAGCTGTCTTCGAGCCGTCGTCTTTCGAAACCTTCGTCATTCCGTTATCCGAAAAAACATGGAAATATGTTGGGTACATTCCGAGATTTACGGTTTTATGCAAACTGGATATATCCCTCGTCCCTAAATCCGTAAATAAGGAGACAGACGGAGATTTATAATCCCTTTTGTAATTTTCTACAGTACAAATCGTATACGTAAACAGCTTATTAAAATAGCAATCGCGTGAAACAGCATTTTGTCTCCAGAGGATTTAACGGAAGTAGACCTGCCCCTAATGCGACCTGTCCTTTCTTCGAAATCTGACCATTTCACTTTCGAATAGCCATCAAATCGACACGAGCTACTCCTGTCGCAAAGCATTGATATACGCCCGTGGAAACGAACGGTAACACCGGCTACTACATGGCAATCCTGTCGAAGAGTTACGAGGTCACAGTACGCTTGTATTACCCGAGGACGGGTACATGTGGCGGGAACAGGTTCTCACTTTGCGTGAAGCGAAGTTAATGAGTTGTGCGTTAATGAGTTGGGTGCCGAGGAAAACGACATTAGCCGTGTAAACGCTCAGGTTTTATATTACAGACGATGCCGGTGAGGACAAGCAAATAATCTTGAGGCCGATGATAAATGATCGTGTTCCCTGATAACCGCTAAGTCTGCTGAATTCGACCGCGCGATCGGAATAGCAGTCACGGATAACAGACGTAAGCTGCTGATAATTTTGATAATATTCTCCGGGATAAAGGGGTAAGTCAGCGAGGCGAAAGATATAAAATCGTGTGCAACGAGATGTAAGATTTGCGGCCGAGTGTGCGAAGCGGTGAACGCGAGCGCGAGTTAACGATACTCGTGTGCGCCGCATGTATCACAGGAGAGCGAACATCGTGCCAGCTACCATGTTTGCCTACCGAGTTCGCGTGATCGAATGCTTTCGTTTAATGTATGATAATGTATGATAATGTATGATAATGCGATATATGTAGACGCTCGCATTTATGGATGCGCCATACTAGACGGAGATTTGCGAATAGGCGACGTAGCGGTTTTGATATGTACGGGGCTACGCGAAAGTGAATTTTGTTGTCAACCACGCAGGGGAGGGAAACGTCGCGCGGAATGATCAAGTGGGGCTTCCTCTCGACGTGAATAGAATCGCGCGCGATTAAATAAGCAATTAAAATAGATACCGTGTAATATAACTTTTATAGCGTATAAAGATAATCTATTGATAGTGCTACTCGTGACTATTAATTCAAATATTCGCGCAAAAGGAAAGTCATTGTATTCTAACGTGATTGACACGAATAAGCAGAAAATTGCTTTTTCTATAATTATCGAAGAGCAAAATTGAGAAAAATAAATAAGTGCACTAGAAATGGATTTAATATTACAAATAAATATAACTGTTAATGATATATCATTCAAAGTATCTCTGGATATTGAAATTTTGAAGAAAGTTGTAACGAGTTCATCGCGAATATCAAAGGGTGCGTTCAGGAGACAAAACCGTTGCTGCATCGTCTTGTCAACACTCGACATTGATTTGTTGGTTCCAGAAGTAAGACCAATCACGTTCGATTGTTCACTCAACGGTTGTGTCTCCTGAACGCACCCTATATTCAAGATAGATGTCATCATGTGCTGACAAAAATACGTAAAGGGCTTCGCCGCATTTGACAATTACTCCTAGTGAGGGCAACACTCGAAAGGATACCCGGGGCGAGACGTTCAACGCCCGACAGTGTCATATATTATTTCATTCAAAACCACCGATTAGAAAAAGGGCAGTCGCGTACCTTCCGTTCTATATCGCGCGATACGAAGGGCGGAGTGCGTGGTACAAGGAGCCGGCAGCCAATCGAAGAAGAAAGGAGAACGGCCAACCAAGCGAGCCCGGCACGATGTGCGTGCACTCGTTCTCGCGTGTATGGAGGAATAAAGGAAGGAGTGCGGTAGCCCTCGTTCGTTCGCTCGCCACAGCGAGAAGGCCGGTAGCCAACCAAAGAAGAGTCGCTACTGTGCACCGCCCTACCGCCGACTACCGGTTTTCGGCCAGTCGCTACCGAACAGCCGGAGAAGTCCACCAAGTGGGACCACACCCTCCCGCCACCGTCTAGACGTCGAACCTCGATACCAACGGGCGCGGGGGAACGCGGACGATCACGCAAGGGCGTTTCTCACGAGAGGTATTACCTATCGCGCGGAGAGACTCGCGCCACGCGCGGTCAAAGAAAAATGGTAGCCTCGTGATGGATCCGCTTCGATTCGTACAGACGACCCTGATGGATAAGGAATAACACGTTGGATCCCCGTGATTTGAACAGTCACATGTTATATCGCGACATTTTGCGTAATAAGACCGAGAAGAAAAATTATTAAAAACCAAAATTTCGATGGTCGTAGGAAATATAGACATAAAGGCTTAAACAGGTTTGTAGTAATTAGATGTTGGTCAACGAAAATCGGATCATTAAAAGTAAGATTCCAAAATAAAAGTTTTTATTTATTTTTTAATTCAATTCCATTCATATCATCCTTCTCTCTATTACACATAAATTATATTAACTACTTGAATATCGCCGAATAGCGAGAAATTAAAAACCCCAATGCATGCATTATAACCATTGTATTTTAGAAAGTCGTTTAAGATATAAAATATAAAATTGTGTGTTTTATATATGTATATTGTATATTGTATATTGTATAGAAGTTACCAGGAAGATTTGAGTGGTAGGATTGAAGGAGACCATCGTAAAATCGCTGCGGACGACCCGCAAGATACTTGACGACCAATCAAACCGCATCGGCTACTGTGCACCGCCCTACAGCTTGCTACCGTTTTCGGGCTGCGAGGACTCGAGATACGCGAACGAATGTAGACCACACCTATTCCCACCCGTTTAATTCTTAATACGCGAAGGCAATGGTAGAAAATGCAAGGACTCGGAGATGCAGTAGGGATATTCTTACTTTCATTATCCTTTGAATTTAGATGATTTCGGTCACGAAATGAAAAAAGGACTTTGAGAGGTTGAGAATAGCTTGGTGGTAGAACAATCTCCTGATAAGCGAAAGACCCGGTTTCGGTTTTGTCATCCTACGTAAGTTAAAAAAATTTTTGGGATAAATATGAACGCACTGTGCAGGGAACAAATAAATAAATGAAATTGAAGAATTATATTCACGGCAAGTGAAGCTATCATATATCGAAATGGTACTCCATCCCATAAAAGGACGAAGCTCCAATGAATGTTTGGTATATTTAAAACGTGGTACATTCTATAGAAGACCGAGATGCATTGAGGAAAAAGAAGAAGAAGGAGAGAAACACGGTTTCGTAGAAAATATCTAATTAATAAATGATGTAACTAATTTTTTTCTAATTAATGTCATTTCAAGAATTAATGAATTAATAATGTTATTGTATTGAGCATTTACATACACGTTTATAAACGTATATTAAATAATTATATATTTCTATCTCAAATATAAATTATATATTTATATAATATTATTGAAACTACATGTAATGCTAGATAATACCTTAAAGAAATGATGTCAATTGACTGTGACTTACCGATAGAGACGGGGGAAGAGTGCGAATAAGAGTTCGTCCTCGAGCAACGTCCAGTAGTAGTCTTCCGCAGAGGAAAGTCTTCGAACTTCGACGGAAGTGTAAACTTTCGATGAACGAAAGAACGAAACTCGCGAAATGCGGTTAGTTGTAAAACGAACTGCGGTGCGCGTATAGTGTCACGCTGCCAACAGTCGGGATCTCCGTATTACTTAGTAGGTCGGTGGCTCGTGAAAGTGTTGAGTTGCTGCGCGTGTGTCTTCCGGGCTGACAGGTCTGGACCGTTTGGGTGCGCGGCGTCGACTGAAGCTTCGTTTAGTCGCTCGGTTCGCTGGTAGCCCGAATAGGTAGGCACACCAGAAGACGGTAGGACGCCGTGTGTAACCGCCAAAGGTCTCCTCGTCGTCGTCGTCGTTTGGCTTCTTCTGGTTGGAGGACCGGGAGACACCTCCCTACCGAACCGACTCACCGATACCCACCAGTTATCGTGTGAAGGTAGCCTCCCTCAATTCCACGGGGAACGTACACGTCCAGGATGTTCCTTCCTCGACCTCGTTGCGGTGGTAGAGGTAGAAAAGAGGCGGCCGGGGAGGCGAGGGAGGAGGAGGTGAAGAAGGAGGTGGTGGTGGTGAGAAGGATGCGGAGGAGGAACGGGAGCAGAAGAAGGAAAATGAGGGAAGAGGGTGACGGCGGGTGTTGGTAGAGGAAGAGGTGAGAACGATGATGAAGAGGAGGCTCGACGAAGAAGGGAAGAAGTGGTAGCGCGCCTTGTCCCGAGTCTACGTGCGTCCTTGTCTCACCCGGTCGCCGAATAGCAGCGCGGTTATTCACAAATCCTTCGTCGACGCGGCTTCCTGAGCTCCCGCTTGGTGCCCGTCCGCCTTCCCCTCTCTTCAACTGTCCCCGCGGACTTGCTCCCTCTCTTCCACGTTCTACGGGTCCTGATCCCTTCCACCGCACCGCGTCTGGGCCCGCCCTCATAACCGTGAGACGAGAGCATCCCTCTTCACCCACGCTGAGACCCCTTCTGGTATAATCTCGCGAGGTGTCTCCCCTACCTTCTTTTAAAGTATTCGAATACCGCTCCGGCATACTCGGGTCGCTTCCTTCCGCCTTCGCCCTTTCCCAAAAGGATACCCCCCGCGGGGGCGGTAGCCAACCCCGGCCGTAAAAGCTACGGAGGTAGCGCTCGTATCCAAAAGCTAGAGCCACTGACTCCCTTCAGCACGCGCGCCCGCGCGCGCGTTCCACCTATCTTACCTGTCTACCTGTGCGTAGGAGTATCGCTACGTACGTGTTGCTGGTCGTCCACGGAGCAGAGCTCTTGATATTTTCGTGGATAAACAATATAAGCGCGCGCGATCGCCGTGGCAATCCCGACACCTACGCGTAAAGGTGAAGCGACAGACCGAGATTCTCGGGAGAAAATCCACGGGTGCGTCGATTCCTTGATTTCTACCGCGCTAGGTGAAGAAAGACAGGGAGAAAGGCCGAGATAAGCAGAAGCGGAAAGAAAGAGAAAGAGAGAAGAGTGAGAGAGAGAAAGACAGGGAAAAAGAAAGCGAGACAGACAGGCAGACAGAAGGAGAGACGCTCGCCGCTGACGATGAGAAGCAGATAGTGTGGGAGAAGTGGAGGTGGAAGGAGCGTGCAAAAGCGAAGAGCGGGGGCTGACACGATGCCGCGGGGGTTCCCAGGGCACGTGGGAAATGCACAGTAGTCGATGTCAATCCCCCCACCAGGCGGCCCGCTCGGGCCCCATCGGGCCCCACCACGAAGTCGCCGGGCCGGAGAGCCATCGCCGGGATTCCGGGCGCCGCCCATCGAGATCTTGCGGTATCGCTTCATTGGACAATCCCACGCGGACGGGACGATCGCCTCCCTCACGAGTCACCGGGATGATCGAGTGGTGGAAAAATTCCTCGGGAACGGCGAAGAGGATTGACGACGATGAAGAGAGGAAGAAGAGGACGAGATGAAGAGGAAGAAAACGAGGGAGCGATTGGCAACAAAGGCGACGCCGACGAGCTTGGCATGCGGCGACTTCGCCGCCGAGCCGTGTGGCCACCGATTCAGCCTGCGAAAATGCATCGCCAAAGATGGAGAGGCATCGAAATGACAATAGGAACTTGGATAATAGTAAATAGAGGGTAGTCTTTGCTGGCTTAATGGCGATTTAAATGACAGATTAAGAGATGTTTAAGTATTTTTGACATGCACGACGGCATGTTAGGAATACATATTGATTGCTGTAGAAATTGCCGATGTCAAAAGTATGCAATTGCTTTGGTATAAAATAATGATGCAGCGAATAGTATTGAAACGTCGGTAGAGTTGTACTCAATGTTGCTAATTATATTGATTCCTGATTTTCCTGCATGTTTCTGTTTAATGTCAGGCGAATGCCGGATTTAAACAGATTGTATTTGACTATGCTTACGATATATTGGTTATTTATATGGTTATAAATATTTATTGGTTATAAATATGTAACATATTCCAATTTTTTCATTAAAAAAATTTTATGCTATATCATGCAATTTTTGTTTTTTCGTTCAGGTTATAATAACTGTCACGTAGTGATGGATAGAATGGAATGACGCAATAGCGCTGACAGCGTGCTTCCTGAACGCGCTTTATTACTATTGTTCGTGTTTTACAGAAAAATCATTGACAACATTGACAACATAATATGTTTGTTTAACAAACTTCAAATTATCAAAGATTGAGGAAATAACAATGAGCAAACATTTTTAATAAGAAAGTAATTTAAATAATTAATGCAGAAGGAAATACGCACGTTAAAATAATTCTGAAGTTATTTGATTTTTTTCTTTTTATGCACTAAAATTTCAGTTTAACTCTGTAATAATTTATTACAAATTTGCAGAAATCAATCGACTAGAAAAATATCGAGTCTCGCCACATTTCCGTCCAAACCTGTCGCGTGAATTTAACTAGTAGTATATTATTAATTTCGTAAATAAAAATATTCAGAATTACTTGCAGGAATAAAATTATAAAAGTAAGATATATAAATATATGACATATTATAATTATATATTATATTGCGCCTTTACATATATAAATGTCAAAAACTAATTTGAAAATCACTATTGGTCTTATCGACAAGAATTATGATTGTTGCTTCATCGAGTCGCGGCCGCAATTATCTATATGTTATATTTCTTACAAATTGCGTAATTAATATTATATGTATTAAAACACACACACGTTAAGTTTATTTAAAGTTTATCTTGCGAGGACCCAAAGATCCGGTGTTCTTCCAGTTTTTCTGACGTTATACTGCAGAAGCGAACAAACGGAGACGCGGAGATCAGATGTCTGGCCGTAATCAGGAGTTGAAGGTGTACCGAGAAGTCGCGTTATCTCGATATCCAAAAGCGGTCGCGCGTATTCGGTGACCGGATGGATCAGAGGAGCCGCCGTGTTGGCGCAGGAAACGGAAACTGGTGGAAACAAAGCCTCGGCAAACAGACGGCATCTCACAGGGAATAGGGCAAATAACGCGCGTCCGCGCCTATTGCTCTCGCCTCTCGGTCGTCGGTCGCGACAAATATTGTCACGTCTGTGGCAGGAGGAGGAAAGAGAGGAAACACACCACCTCTCGTTTCGGGCTGGGAGGACCTCGACCGATAGATTAGGACATGGGCACGATACTGCGAACGACATCGTCGCACGCACGCGGCGTAGAAAGATAACGAGATCCGATCGAGACAGGTCTTGTCGAATTAGCAGGTAGGTCCAAGCAGCGGCGTGAGAAACCACCAACCGTCGATCCCGAGATAACGATAATCCGAAAGGAAAATCGTGAATGGGACTCGGCCGGAAAATGGAGGAATGCCATTTAGGTCAGAATGTGTGCAAACACGAACGGAAATGACAGCTGAAACTTCTTTTTTTCCCCGATCCGTTTCTCTGATGTACAAAATGATATCGCTACCGCATCCTACGTAAACGGCAGTAAAAGAGTATGAATCATGTCCTGGCTTTCTCGACTATTTTGCGATAAACTTAATGCGATCAATCAACGTCGCTTCGTAATTTAAACGTAAAAATATACAAATTGTATTAATATATTCGTTTATCTTTGCCGTATTACAGAATTGCATAGATCGATCATCTTTATTTGAAAAGTATAATTCGTTCTCTTGATATAATCTTGTAGGATAATATAACAAAAGATAAATCCGGTTCCAATCGATCTCATATAAAAACGTATCATGAATAAAAATACGAATGAAATAATATGGAGAATATACATATAATCGAAGAGAAAACTACCAGAAATTATTATGCGAGCGAATATTCTTTTTATGAATTAGAAAAAAAGGACAGGCGTAGTGTGCTCGTAGAGTGTTTATAAAGTATAAAGCATCGACAAGAATTTGTCGTGGATTCTAAGTTGTCGGCTGTATATACGATGATAAGTGTGCCCTCAGTAATGGCGGTCACATCAAAGCCTTACTCGCGTTCTTCGTCGGCGTGAAGTCGCGACTCGTAGATACGCGGACGTGCCTAATGGAAAGGTGTGTGTGCACACATGACAATTTCGTATCTCTTAATGGTCGTTTCACAACCGTTTCTCAAGCGTACGAATTTTGCGTTTCGGAATAGCGTCAGAAGCACGAGCAAAGATGCGGCGACAACTTTACAATCGTTTCAATAAAGGCAGACAGCATTTCGAACTTATCGAGTTTACTGACAAAGCAAAATTAAGCAGAAAATACGCAAAGACGCTGCAGAATTCTTCTTAATGGTCTATTAAAACGTTCCTTTCTAATCTATTCGAATTTGCAACGTTAATTTAATCTAATATCTGCGGCGTTGTAACAAAATTATTTCAGTAACAATCATTATTTTATGAGAGAGAGAAAGAGAGAGGGGAACAGGTTTTCGTTATGATTTAAGAATTTTACAAGAATTTTTACCTCTTGTCTACAATGTGTATTTAAGGCGTTAAGATTTAAGAAATTGACCAATCACAGTCGTATATGAGGAGAATAAACGACTGCGATTGGTCAATTTCTTAAGTCTTAACGCCTTAAATACGCATTGTAGACAAGGGGTTACTCTTCGCATATCTACAAATTTGATTTGCAAAAATATTCTAATTAAATTGCAGAATTTACAATATTTTCTTATTTTACGAACGGCAATAACCATCACTGGCTTACAACTCTGGATTTACCAGCTTTTATTACACGTTATCATCTGCGCACTTGTTTTCGTGAGGAAAAGCCATTGACGCTATAATTCGAAAGATTAACTTGGATATTTTCACAGTTTATGTTCAAATCCCGCATATATCGTCGCCGATTTGTATCTCTACTCAGAAAACTATATTCGGTCTTCACACTCTTGTATTAATTTAAAAAAGCGTTTAAACTTAATAATATTTTACACTTGCTATATGATTGAGGCTAATGTCTAGATTTTAATTAAAAGATAAAATGACAAAGATATTAAAATTAATGTAATTTACATACTAATAATGCAAATAAATTTCAAAAAATTCAGTAAATTTTTATGAACAAAATAACAAATTAAAATACTATTATAATAAATAAACAACTTCTATCTTCCTCTTTCTCTTCTACTTTTATTATTTTATTATGTCGAATTTGCTTATAAATAAAATAAGCAGATATGTAATCCCATTTTCACAAATGTTATCAAAATTTCCTTAATATTCTTTATTAAGAGCTACATATTTCTGCTAAGCTTTAAAATAGTTAACCAGAAGCTAATCTGTGGTAATACACATATTTCTGACAATGGAATTATTCTAAAAGCATGCCCTCAAATAACAATGAAATTTTAGTAAATCCTTAGTTACAAAGCATTCGAAAAATCAGCATACGAGTAAAATTCTACGGATGATAAACGGACGTCGCTGTGAGCGAGACTTTATCTTAAGGTCCAGAGTACTCCAGAGAGGCACCACGAAGAGTTCGCTCGCATAATGGGCATAGGACGAACCCAAGAAGAATCATGGACTAAAGCCGCACCTTCCGCTGGCCACGTAAGTATGCAACGTGCACACATTATAATGCTACGCCCGCAAATGTACGGGCGACGTAAGGTTATGGCGACCACCATAATGCCGGACGCAAATTTGACCTCTTCCACGACGGCGTCTCGTGTAGTCTTATACGTGCGCAATTATGTTACTTCCGATCCGCAAATAATACCGTATCCATTGAATATGGTGACTAAAGTAATGCAAAAAGAATCCTCCCTCTATGAATTCTGTATTATACAATTTAATAGTCAGACGATATCAAACAAGTCACATACGAACAGTTAGTCGCGCTTAGAGGAAGGACGTTCCTTCCGTTTAAATATTTTTGGAAATCTGACGCAATCGATTATATCTGTTGTGATCATCCGTCACTTACACTTCGTTTCTTTATGAAATTATTTATTCATCACTTGCTTGATTTAACCGCTGCATTTCGAACTCAAACCTAGGGAATCGGAAGCCATACCCAAGGAGAACAGAAAAGTCAAAATAATATCAATTTGACATCATATTGACCAAATTTATGTCATTTTTTTATCATGATTGAAATCTCGATCTCAGGTGACTTAAAAATGACTTTATATCGACTCCTTTTTTATATCTTTTTAATTTTTAGATCGAGATTTTAATCATGACCAAAAAATGACATAAATTTGGTCAATATGATGTCAAATTGACATTATTTTGACTTTTCTGTTCTTCGTGGGTAACTAAAGAAGAAGAAGACGAATGAACCCAGACAGCATACGATATCTTATGGATATCTATTTATATTCATTTCATGTCCTGAATGTCCATGGATATTATATGGATATCCATAGAATATCGATGCTGTCTGGGAACAGTTACACTGAACATTAAGATTGTTAGCTCTTCTCTCACAATCCTACAAAACTGAAAATTTGCAGAAAAAAATTGCACAACATCATATATTTTAAATATTACGTATTGAAAGAAGGTTTTATAAGCGAACAACGCTGGTAACAAAAAATTGTAACTGTCTTTTACGATAACTCTACATAATAAATAAATGTGTGCGAAGAGGATATGTTTCTTCTGCGTCTATTTTGTCAAATGAATATTGTTCGTCGGAACACTATTTGTCAAAGAGAATAGCTTCTGCGATATCCATATTACTTGGCATTTACAGCTTTATCACGGCAAAGTGATCTCCAGTCTTCGACGTGCGAAGTGCCTAAGTATCCGTTGACACATCCAGTTTGCGCGACACATACGTACACATGCGTGCCTCGGTGCGTAAAGCAAAGCGTGACGTGTGTCGCTCGCGCAGGAATTTGCCTTCGCGGCTTTACCGGATTTACCGAGACACCTCGTGAAACACGCCCATGTTTGACTTAGCTTTTGAGTTACGCCGAAATTTTCACAGAAAGTCGCCGCCGTCACAGAGAGACCGACGCTGACAACGAGGCCCGCCGAGGAAGTGGAAAGACGGCGAGGACGACGTGTTCGTATAGGACTTATCATCCGTGTAACGACGTCGGGCCGCGCCCGACATGTACGGATGGAATAGATTGTTTGTCGATTTTTACTCACCTCCCCCGCCATAAAGCCGTCTGCGAGCGGCGGAGCCCGGCTCGTAAAATGTACGAGCCGAGCTGACAGCGGCACAACACGCGCTTAAGTGCAAACAAACTTTCTCGCAAGTAATTCGTCCAACAGGTATTCGGGCTAAAACGGAAGTTCACTTGGAAACTTGCCGGCATTTTTTTTTGCAACGAACCCGAATCAACGTCACGTAAAAAACAATTTTTTGTTTTCGTCAATGAAAAAGAATAAAGAGTAATAAAGAGAGGATTGTTTTCCTTACGGTACAAGTGGACGGATGATAATATTTCAGTTTTTTATCGAAACTATATAGTTTCGAAATATTCTGGTATTATTTCAAAGACAGAATTGAAAGAAATGGCACGCAAAAGTTTAAATATATTTATGTAATCTATTTGTAGAATCTATATAATAATTCTCTTATTTATATAATAATTAATATATAATATTTATTAATAATTCTCTTATTTATATAATCTAAAATATTTTAATAAATTTTTATAGTAACATGAATATCCGAACATATTTTATTTTGCCTCATGATGGATAATTAATTGAATTCGGAAATAGTTTCCTTATTTTATAAAAATTTTCAATCGCTGACAGTCGTTGAGTTCAGTTTCTTTATCTAAACGACACATATTAATTTTAACTAATTGATAATGTACAGTTTCTTATTCTTTCTTTTAAATTTGATAATGACCAACAAATTTTAATTTGTGATCTTGTTCTTTTGGTGCTTCGGTTTTCACTTAGTCCATAAATTGGAGTTACACTTTCTAATTGTTATAAATTGGAGGGTCCCACTCCAATGCATTTAAGGAACCAGATTAAAATTATGAACATCGAAATTATAATTAAACTCATGTTGCTGAAGATGGCTCGAAACGAGACCGAAACGTTCGTAATGTATAACTTATCGATGTATTAATGAAGTATATAATTATTATAATTACTGCGTAATAATTACCGCGCTGTCACTCTCAGTTGCCCAGTTTTATTGTTGTTAAATTTTGAGAGTCCTTTATAACTAATTATTTTTTATTTATAAAAATGATTTTTATTTATAAAAAATAACATGCTTGAAAACAAATTATATTTTGTAAATATTATTCTAATTGAAAATAATGTTAAGAAAGAAACAGAGGAATATAATATGATTATAACAAATATGCAGCAATTAGAGATGATATAACCGATATATATTTTTATTAATGTTTTTATGCGTTAATTATATTCAAGCTTTCCCCTGCAAAAAAAATAAAATAAAAATGCAACATAAAATTTAAAGTCATCACGGAATTATCTTATCTTCATTTATTCAGTTACATGCTGTTTGAACTGTAGTGCACGGATGGTTCCCGTCAAACAAAGGTTTTTTTTTCTTTCACAAAGGATTAAGATAACATAGTGGACATTGTCAATATGCTTTAAGTTGCTTTAAGGCGCGCTTAAAGTTGTGTCTTCAGACCTAGGCTTCGGTTTCCTCAGAATTATGAATATTTATATCTCCTAGTTTACAATGCTTTAGACCTACCTATAAATTTAAAAATGCCAAGAATATTTCTGCTCTTTTCACCATTTTTTTTCATTCTACTTATCTGTATAGAAGCTAGCGCGCTATCTAGATAAAAGTATTAGAAGATTATGGAATGTACGTGAAGAGACTCGCAGTTGGTAAATACAATCATTGTGTAAATTTATTTAAAATTTTTTAAAATATATATATGTGTGTGGTGTGTATTCTATTTATAATTATTAAATGTGTTAATAATTTATTTTACAATTTTATTATATAGATTATTAACTCCAACTGGGCAGATAAGTTAGCTACTGTCGGCTTTATACCTTTAGAAGCATCTCTTCTCTTCAAGAAAAAAAGGACTAAATGTTTCAGTCGATATTTCAGTTCAGTTCAGCCACTGCAATATACATTCCTATTTAATAAATATTATTATTAATTTATATTGATTAGAAATTAACATTACAACTGCAGTTATATTTTTACATCTTCTGTATAATTTACTAAATTGTATTTTTAAAATATTTACTATAAGCAAAATATTTGGTAAAATATTATAAAATTTACTAAAGCTACTTTAATTGATACTAATTAATCGATACAAATCCTTTGTCAATCGAATACCGTTACAATTTAGTTGCAATATTTTTAATGTTATCAATGTATCTAATTTTATTCTTATAAATAGTCCCCTCAATGAATATTACAGCTGCTACCGTTTTTCATATTTTTTATTTTATCTTTCTTAATATAATTTACAAAGTTGCTTAACTTTCATATAAATCTAAAAATATAGATACTGATATGAGGAATAAACTAATAACGTAGAAAATAACAGGAGATTGATCGCTCGCACGTTTGTAATTTTCGATGCAGGCTCTCGTTGTACGTAGTATATTGTACATTGCATAGATCACTATACATTAAATTGTGTCGCAAAGCGCACCAAATATGTCTTCTTTCTTCTCTTCTTGTCTTTTCTTCTTCTTCGTTGTTTATTTCTTTTTGTGCTCTTTTTATCGCTATCACATGCGCTCGCTTTTTTTTCACACACACCCACACACACATACAATTTCATTCTCTTTTTCACGTATACACATAAAAAATTACATTTCTGTTTGAATCGTAGATTACTAACGTTATCATATTTTAAGTTCATATCCGGATGAACTTTTAGCGCGTAATTTCACTGGGCTACTTTTATACGCAACTTTCATACATAGTTATTGTAACTTGAACACGTTATACAATCTGTTGTTAAAAATTATTTTATAATTGTGTTCTAATTAATATTGTAACATTCGAATTCTACATGTTTGGAAAATTCGTAATATACCTAAAGTAATAATTACATTATTATTATTACACATATAAAACGTTACGCAAATAGTCTCATGTACAGTTACTCGACTATTCGAATGGCGAATGTAAAATATTACATATCAACTATTTATAAAATTCATGGGATTCCTTTCACAACATTTCGTCGCCATTAAAATAACTTAGAAATAAATTAAATTAATTTACAAAAAGAATCAAATAAAATTTAAAGTAAATTTAATTATAATAATTTCTTTTGTTTGATATGCTATAATCATGATTATATTCGTAAGGAATACAGAATTTAATTTAATTTATTTCTAATAATCTCGCGCAAAACAAAGCGTTGTGGAAACAACTGTTCGCTTTAGACAGTCGTCGTTAACAGAATACTCAGTATTTATGAAAATCTATGTACTTTATAATTAAGAAAGACGACGATATATATATACATTGCTATTAGTAAATATCATTTCAAGCATAGAACATATTTATTTTGTATCCGATTTTGTTGTATTTTTTATCTGTGTAATGCGTGTTAACGCATAGTCGGCGGATCATTCGAACATTCGAGCACGTCGAAATTTTATTTAATCACAATGGACATTTTAAAAACGGAAAGCTATTCTAGAATGCATATTCGAGGGATCGTTCTTATATATGGATTCTTTGAAATCCACTGAAAAGAAAGTATACCTTTGTGTTGGAGGCGTTAGAGGGATAGCCCGAAAGGATCGCCTCTGCGGTCGGACGGTGTACAGTTTGGGTCTCACAAAAGGACCATTAATGCTTCCTCGCGTCGAGGGCATGAGGAGGGGAAGGGGAAGGGGGGGAGAAAAAATATTGATATTCGTCTAGGGTCGGAATATATTTTTAGAAGGGAAAAGCAGCAGCAGCAGTAGCAGGATGCAGGTATTTCGCGCGCGGATCGAGCAGGTACAAAGCCGTATTGCACCTGCCACGGTGGCACAGGCACAGGTTATTACCCCGACCGCAAAATTTGCATTATCCCCTCTCTCGAACAACTGCGGGACAAAAGAATACTTCGCCGTAGTCGCACTTTTCTTAATATCTTCTGGTCTCATTTCCCTAGTGCATCGTTATCGCGTCGCAGGAAGACCTATAGCTTCTACAACTGTAACACGAAGCGAGAGCACCTCTTTTTAACGACAAACTATTAAGGCACATTTTTGGTATGTGTTTGTTTGTTTAACCGTCTCATTTCTAGTAAATTGTTTTTCAATCTTACATTCCAAGTTATATAGTCATAAAAATATCTTTTTGCTCTACGTGCTTTTTCAATTATTTTAATTTCAAAAGTACGTAGTACTTTTGAAATCCTTTTAATTCATATTTTTATGAAATTATTTTGTATAATATAAATCATATACAAAATTATAATTTTATAATTCGTTTCTCCGTATTATTACATTGGGTATAAAAAAATAATAGATAATTATTTGGAATGAGAGGGTTTAATTTTTCCGAGTCTAATAACTATTTTAGAATCGCGCACGCAAATTCTTTGGAAGAATTATGAAGATGTTTTTTAGGATTTCGTTTGCTTATTGTTTAAACTCTCTCATTATATCTACAAATGTACTGAAAAATATACTGCAATAACATACGCATAAACAACATGCAGATTTTCCGGCAAATTCAAGAAGTTATTAGCTATATCTTTATGTACTCCAAAAATATCGTACTATTCACGGAATCTTTAGAAAGTCTTCATTCTTTGTGAAAACCGGTACCTCTCCTTCGCGTAATCCATAGGGTCTATGAATAAGAAATTCAAGCACAGGAAAACTACCTGCGACAAACATTCTATCGGCCCATTATATCCGCAATGGTGAAACCCTGACGTGCTGGAGCAGGTCTAGGTGGTGGTTGCGGTGGTTGTGGTGTTGGTGCCCTCGGTGGTCTGGCTATTTCCTTGTCACGTTCTCTGTTACGTTCTCTTTCCCTGTTCTGCTCCATTTCTCGTTCTCTCTCGCGCTCACGTTCCTGGAGCTCTAGGAATACTCTGGAAGGACCTGGAGAGCCAATTCTTCGTCGGTAAGAAGCCAGAATGAGTGGAGGAGGCGGCGGAAGAGCAGCCGGTGGGTTCTGAGTGACAGAATGAGCTGCAGATGCGCCACTGGTCACCGTCGATGTCTTTACAGCGGGTAGTAGATCCCTTCTGATCTGAAGTTGAGGTCTTTGAGGAAGAGGTGCCGAAGACGATGCTGTAGGCGCAGGTGGCGGTGCTGAAGGTCCTTGAGAAGGATATCCGGACGAACTAGAAGATGCAGAAGATACGGACGGTGTCGTGGACGTCGATGAGGAAGACGGTCCAGGTTCAGGGCAATCCTCCTCAGGACTGTCATCGTCCCTTAACGCTTCCTCCAATGCCTCCGGAGGAACATCGCCTACGGCATGTGTCAATGCATGTCTTCTGAGATCGCAGTTTCTGCGAAATACCTTGCCGCATGACGTACATTCGTAAGGCTTGTGATCCGTGTGTGTTAGGAGATGCGTCTTGAGGTTGCTGCGCTGGTTAAAACTTCTCGCGCAAACGGGGCATTTGTGTGGAGATTCCTCCATATGCAAAATCTTGTGAACTGCTAGAGTACGGCTTTGACAAAAGCCCTTACCACATTCGCCACATTTAAAAGGCTTCTCTTTGCTGTGGATATACCTAAAGAAAAAAAATAAAAATCAGAAAATGATCGTAGTTAATAAATTGAAAGGTTTATATTCTAATTCGAAGTTTTAAAACTTCACATTTTAAAATATATTTTATTTATTAAATGTCTGTTACTTTATCCCCAGGTAGCAAAAGTAGGAAGCGCAACCAGTAGATGAATAATATTTTTCGTGCACGGTAAAGTATACAAAGACTCTACCTGTTTCTCTACTTCGTGTGTATACGACAAAGTTTCTTTAATTCTTCTACGATAAGTGTATCAATAATTTCCCTCTCAAAGTACACTACATGCATCCTACAGTATACGATTTTTAGAGTTTCATGTTTTTATATACTGTACCCAATTTATATACTGTAGGAGCAAACAAGCTTTCTCATCAAAGATCTTTTTTACTTTGTTACTGTTGATTACTACTTGCTAGCACTGAGGAATGTAGGGAGACCGATTGTAGCTTTCTCAGTTGCTGGAATGTAGAATGCTTGTTGCATTCTTCTCTGTTACCTGGGATCTTTATCTGTTATTTATATTATTAATTTTGTTACAGATACTTAATATTGCGAGACAAATAAACATACAATAAAAAGTCCAAATTAGTTCATTTCTTATTCTTGTTATGTGACACGCTATAGCTAATTAATTGGATTCAATCAACTGATCTTAATTTAATAAAGAACTATGTATCATACCTATGATCCCTAAGATGATCCTGCCGCCTGAACGCCTTGCCACAAATATCGCAAGAGTACGGCCTCTCGTCAGTGTGAGTTCTCTCATGAATGAGAAGATTGTATGATTTTGTGAATTGTCGATTACAGAATTTACAAATGAATTGTTTCTTCGGTCTGGATGCCCTGCCGGGTGCTCTAAGTAACCTTCGGTCTAGATGCTGATGAGCTAAGGGACCACCCGGAGGATACAAAGCAGAACTACCAGGAAAAGGCCCGGCAAAGACTGGATACCCAGGAGGTTCAAGGAGAGGATGCGGTGGTAGTAGAAGACCTCTCGCTAATTCTTTCCTCTTGTCAGCCATCATCGCCATGATATCGTAACTCGATGAGCTTTTTCTGGCCACTGAAGATTCAGGACCGACTTCATGCTCCGAATTTGTCGATGATGAGGAAGAGGGCGGTGGTCCGGGAAGATGGGGATGCATTTCACCTGGATACGGAGTAAGTTGTAATCTTGAAGGCACCACAGGCACGAAGGCTGATGATTCTCGGTGATGAGCATGACCCAGACCGGTTACTAAGCTGTGACGATGATGATGATAGGCGGCGAGAGTGCCAGATGGATCGAATCCTCTCGAGGTTGATGCCGCGCTAGAACTGGAGGATGACGAGGTTGCGGAAGAGGGGCCTGACCTTGAAGACTGTCCAAGGCCCAAGTCCCGACCTCTGCTCGTCTCCTCTGAAACCGTGGCCGAAGCCGATGTAACTACGATGTCGGTTGGCATACCGATTGCACCTAAAAAATGAGAAAATGCATTTATTACACATTAATAGACGAACAAAGATAAAGTTAATACGATCAACAAAATCAGTTCTTCATTTCATGGAACAAGTGGTTTTTAAACCATCTGTCTTATTAAATGTTTCCAAATTTCAATATTTTTTAAAATATTGAATTAATCCACGGATGTTTATTACTTATGATCAAATAAATTTTAAAAACTTAATATACGTTTTCTTTGAAATTTTTATTTTTAAAAAATTTATTGAAATTTATTAATTAAATTATTAATTGAATTATTAATTAAATATTGGTGTGTTTTTTGCAGAAAATGTTAAATATAATAAACGATGTTTTTGATTATTTATATATGGTACATATATAAATAATAAATATAAAGCTTAATATATAAATATATTATATATAATTATAATATATAATACATATATAAATACATAAGAGAATATTGCTTATTTAACAAAAAGCTGCAAATTTTATGAAAATATTTTATAGGGTTTTTATATATATATTAGCGATCTCTATATAAAATCATATAAAAGTTAAAACTTCAGATAAAAAATATATTTAAAAATGTATATACGCATCCAATACAAAAAATAATTTTTTTAAATTCTGAAGTATCTGTTTTGACAGTATCATAAATTCTTATACATTCTTCATAAACTTTCTTACATACATACTAATATACTTATCCATGCCGAGTTATAGTTTAGTTACAGAAAGCTATAAACTAGCATGTAGATACACAAAAAGTCGAATTGGTAAATCAAAGAAATAATTTAAGGGCGTTAATTTAAGGGCGCATCTATACTTAAACTATTAAAAATCATTTTGTTGTGTCGTCGTTAAATGACGACGGTTATCATTTTGCATGAATATTTCTTCAATTTTATAATTCGCCAAACATTCCTTGGCTCAACTCTTTAAGTGTTTACTTGAGAAATAGAGAGTCGTATAAGTGATCGGTAGTTTATTCATGAATTTTACGGACGTCTAATGGACAACGGGAGAACCACTGTGTACCAGCTCACCGCAAACTTTCGCAATCGTGTAGGAAATGAGTATATACGGACAGCGTTTAAAGAGGCTTTTTCTTTTTATTAATCACATCTCGCATACTGGTTTTACTTGCGAAATCGCGCGTGTATTGTTTCGCGGGTGGGCTCTTCGAAGGGAGTACAGATGCGCGGCGATTTAAATGATAATTCAATTTTAAAGTGCTCATTCCGGTCTGCCATTCGGAGTATCGGTGCCGCGTACGTTTTACGAACGTGAACTGGTTATCTCGAGCCGAGCACACCTGCCAACATGGCTTCCGCGGACCCAGCGGTCACGGCTAGTCCCAGCAGCCATGTTGGAATCGCGAATGTCCGTAGGGACGCAACGAGGCAGACACGCGATAAGCCCCTGCGAGTCCCTCCGGGGACTCTCCCCGATATGCTCCCCTGGGAGAAATCTCTCTCTCTCACCTGGAGGACGTTGACGGAGAAGCCTTCCAGGTCTCCCTTTCAGTGTCCTCCAGCAAACCGCCAACGCATCTCCTCCTCCGCTCGAAATCCCTTATTGGCCGACGGTCCGGTGATCAGCGGCGGAAACATCCGCTGTACCTCCGCGGACATCCACCACGGCACGACGAGGACTTTCGGCGGTCTTGGCGCGTATCTCTCACTCCTTATCTCGCTCCCGTGTACACGTAAACACACATACACTGCACGCGGCGACCACAGGTCGGAGTAAGCAGCGGCGCGCGATTCCTCTCGTCGCACTTCCGATTCTGCTCCGATCTCGCCCGGTGGACCGCGAAAGGAGCAGCGCGCGCGGCGACGCGCTCCTCTCGCCCAAGGTCGGTACCCTAGAAGCAGCTCCCGCGACTCCGACTCGAGAGGACGACAACCGGAGCGGGATGGCGGGACGCGCGCGACGCTCTTTCCTGCGGGAGAACGCGAAGAAGCGCGCGGGTAACTGCGTGTCGGACGCCGCCAGCGGCCAGGTAGGCTTCCTCGGCTCACACACCCACGCAGGTGAGGCTCATGCACGCCTCACGCGTACGACACGCACACATCGGCGCCCACACCTATACACCAGGCGACTCGCCTGGGAGTCTTTCCGTTTGGCTGCCGCTAGTAGCGCTGCTGCTGGATGCTGTGCCGCGACTGCCTCGCTCTGGAGCCTTTGGTGCGAGAGAGGCGGGTTCCGGTCGGCCTGCGGTCGCCAGAGCGAGACCGGCAGGTAGTCCGAGAGAGCGAGCGGTGAGAGGGCGGACTGAGGGCACGCGCGGGGGTTCGCTGGTATCCTATCTACCAGTGCCTATGAGGCGATGCCGCGCAGGTTGAACGCAGGAGGTTTAGGTAGGGACGTGGTATGAGGGACAGGTGCGTAAACGCGAAACCCGGCACCCTCTCTCACTCCTTCTCATGGTCTGGTTCCCTCGCCGCTACCGTGGAATTTCCTCACCTCGGTGCATCCGATGCTCAGCCATGCCTGATGCTTGGACGATGTAGATCCGCGTCCAAGATACACGGTTCCGGTAGTTCGACGATAGAAGGGAACCAGTTGCGTTCGCGGCCGCTCTAGGCCAATTTCTACGCCCAAGTCAACGTAGTTCCACGTATCGCGTTCACGCTCGCCCGTAAACTTCGGGACTCTCGCTGTGCCGCCGTACCACCGCTACTACATCCATCTCCGAGGATCGCGGTAGCGCTTCTGCCTGCGAAGATAGCGGCGACGTCGAAACGCGTTTGTCGCCGCGGTCCGCGCTGTCAGGTAGGCGGACGGGAAAACCGTGAGGCAGGTTGTAAACGCACCTGTAGGAAACCCGCGCCACGCCGGCACTGACGAAGGAGATCGGTCTTTGGTGGGCGGAAAGGGGAGTGTGGTCCGTGCACCCCGCCGCCAGCCAGAGGCAGTCAGAGAGATCGAGTCTCGGTCTCCGTCTCTCGTTCGCTCTCTCCCTGTCCTCCTCGATCTCTCCTTCAGCCACGTCCCGTCTTCCTTCCTCGCCTTCAAGCGTCCCGCTTCCACCTTCGACTTCTTCGTTCCTTCGGTACCCCGCCGTACAGGCGTTCGTCTCCCCGCGCCTTCCCACTGTCCTTCGGCGTTTCCTTTTTTCTTTTTTTCCCTTTCCGTCTCTTTCTACTGGCAGCAGCCGCCGACGCCCAGCCGGTTTTACACCGGCAAATCGATTCAACCTTACGTACGTCTCGCTGGAGCGAGCGCGGTTCTAGTTCACGGATTCCGGAATTTGCTCCAGTTGGATAGAATAAGCGACGCGATTGTTCGTCTCGGATGAGCCGTGGTTAGGCTGATTTGCACGAGATATCAACTTCTTGCTACCATTAAACGGCCTTTTTCCGTCGATTAACCAACTATTTTTAAGTCTACGAAGTAATGGAGTTTTAGATCCATAAAGAGAGAGAAAGAGGGAGAGAGGGAGAAACGTGGCGGTCACTTACCACGATTGGCTTCTCATTTAGTTCAGCGTTGCTATCATTTTGTTCTTGTCAGGCGGAATAGTCGCTCCAGATGCTCGATACTGTAAAGACTTTCTGCAATAAAGTCGAACCGTTTTCATTTATCTGCGATAGATTTCCAAACCGCAACCGGTATATTATGAAATTTATTATCAAATTATTTTTATAGCTATAATATACTTTATATGAATATATAGTGTGTCCGCATAATCAAAAAACACAATTAATATCTACGTCGTATATTATTAAATTATAATATTAGTTCCTTAAGCAAAAATTCATATATACGCGTCTTCGGATCATTTTAATTTAAATTGGTTAGTCTATAAACGTTTCTAAGAGATATATATTAGAATTTGAAAACAAATTTTACGAAAGTTAGTAATGATGACGTTTAATTTTTGGCAAAAATCGCGTTTTCGAGCAAATTCGAGTGGCAAATTTGATCCATCGATCGACCGACCCCATGGATATCAGATCGAATATCTCAAGTAATGCTGCCGTCAGCTGGCTCCGACCAAGAAGCAATCGACTAAAAATGTTTTCTTGTATTTCTTTATTCTTTCGGATACGTTGAGGATAACATCTCACCTGCATGGAATACTCGTGCCGATATAAAGTGTGATATCATGCTTCAGTCATTAATAGATACTGATAAAAGGAAAAACCAAAGCTTGTTGAAACATAGCGGTACTAAACACAATTTGAAATTATCTTTGTTTTCCAATAAATAACACATCACGTGGATCGCAACTTCATATTTTATTTAGCATTCTATTATAAAAGTTAGTATCTTCAGAATTAATTAATTGATTTTGACATTAATTAATTTTGAAAATACTAACTTTTATAATATAATGCTAAATAAAATAAGAAGTTACAAACTTTCGCATTCGCCAGGACAGATTTTTATACAATTTTGATACAGTATGGGAACAGTAGGGAAAACGTCAAGGAACAGTAGTTATGCTTATTGGATTTGACAAGTAGTCAAGAAATAGTGAAGAGAGAAATAAGACTTATAAACTCTTTCACTAATTAATTAATTAATTTTGAAATTAATTTAAAATTACACAATTTAAAATTATCTTTGCTTTCTAATAAATAACATATCACGTAACTTCTTATTTTATTTAGTATTCTATTATAAAATTTAGTATCTTCAGAATTAATTATTTTCAAAATTAGATACTAACTTTTATAATAGATACTAACTTTTATAACAGAATACTAAATAAAATAAGAAGTTGCGATCCACGTGATATGTTATTTATTAGAAAATAAAGATAATTTTAAATTGTGTAATTTTAAATTAATTTCAAAATTAATTAATTAATTAATTAAAGAGTTTATAAGTCTTATTTCTCTCTTTACTGGATCGCAACTTCTTATTTTATTTAGTATTCTGTTATAAAAGTTAGTATCTATTATAAAAGTTAGTATCTAATTTTGAAAATAATTAATTCTGAAGATACTAAATTTTATAATAGAATACTAAATAAAATAAGAAGTTACGTGATATGTTATTTATTGGAAAGCAAAGATAATTTTAAATTGTGTAATTTTAAATTAATTTCAAAATTAATTAATTAATTAGTGAAAGAGTTTATAAGTCTTATTTCTCTCTTCACTATTTCTTGACTACTTGTCAAATCCAATAAGCATAACTACTGTTCCTTGACGTTTTCCCTACTGTTCCCATACTGTATCAAAATTGTATAAAAATCTGTCCTGGCGAATGCGAAAGTTTGCGTGCCGCAATTCTAAATATGTATGCAACAACGTCAATGCATAAAAGGCCAACGAAAGTATTCTCCGCTATGCAACGCCTGAACATGTCTCCGTAATCGCAATATCAATTTTTTCTCACGCGGTTGCAACCATGATATCCGTGTCACGTAAAGCCCAGTGAACGGCATTGTGTCTTTCGACTTTTCTTTTTTATTGGCGAGCCTCATTGCTGAAACATTCGCGTTTAAACGTCTCTGGGCTGTGGGAGAGGGTATAGCTGAGTAGTGTCGTATTACGTTATAACGCATTATAATCTGCGTGTCGGGAGAACCGCGTCTACTTGGCGCAGAAACCATTCGGGACTGGGTTACTGGCTACCAAAGCGCGACGTCGTAAAACTCACCGGCGTCGCAGACTCCCGTAAAACGAGCACGCGGCACGGCGCATATGGAAATTGATAGCGCGTATTTCTATGGTCGTGTCAGCTTTTCAAACGCCGCGCGCCGTAGCCGCACCGCGCGCGAGTTGGAACGTAGCTGAACGCTGGAAGGCCTGGGTCTCGTTGTCGGGCGATCTTCAAACGGTGATTTTGTGAATTCATTTTGCGACTCGTTCCGACACGGTAGGTACCTGAAAGGGGACAAAGAGACACGGAGGAACGTTGACGAATCGGCCGGCGCGATCGCGTGTCGTAACGGTACGCGACGACGTACGTCATCTCTTTTCCTAAAAGGTCGAGACGCCAAGTACAAGGCCACCTTGACTATTCCCGCGTGAGAAGAAGATCGCGCTTGAATGGGCGAGACTTTATATTTACATAGCATTAGCCTTTTGTAGCGGAATGCAATGTGTGAATGGCATCGGCGCGTCATTGTTTCGGGCTCCGATTGATGGTACGATTCTCTTGCACTCGGCTTCCTCAAACTACAACGTACACTAATTAACGGAACTCGTCAGACTAAGTTGTCAGCGTGAGACAAAAGTTTTGTACTCGTTAAGAATAAAATTCCGGAAGCCGTCATGGAAATTTTTACAGATCACAAATCTGGAATTCGAATTGTAGTTTCGTCATTAATATCTTCCGAAATCTTGACTTGCCCAAATTTTGCATTCTTACCTGCAAACTTAGAATAGCTATAGTTTGTTAATAGCTTAGTACACATGCCTTCTTTACTTTATGATAATATCTTGCAAGTGGAATATTGTTTATATTTTATAAATCTGTCAAATGCGAAAGGCCATGTTGGTAGCACGTCTTTGTAGCACGAGTTTTATCAGAAAAGTAAGCTTGCGATTTTACTTAAATAATTTCAATATTTATAATAATGATAATATAGCAATATAATGTTATTTAATAAGAGAAAGATGTGATGGGTATAAAATTCAAGTTTTTTCTTGTAATTATTGTAACTCTCAGAATATATCTTAATTTTTTAATAAATTCCGAGTTATAATAAATCTATCCTTATCTTAATAGCTAGATATACCATAAATAAGCGAAAGCTATACAGATTCAAGATTACCAGTAGCGTACTTAAAGTGAGAACTTTTCTATATATGAAGATTCATTTTCTATATCAAGAGAACTTTTCTATATCTTTCTATAACCGTTTCTGCGCCATTCTTAAACATTCTGCCACAAAATTTATTTTGTCCAAATATATAATTTATAATTAATAATTATAATTAATAATATATAATTTATAATTATAAAAAAACAACGCAAAAGAATGCTACGTCATGCATAAATGTAATGTGCGTGCACGCACAGTAGACATAGTCTTCAACGTTTGCAACATGATTGCGCGGCAGAAACTGAAGTTCATGGTTGCGATAATCCAATGCGTGTCGCGAGAGTTCTTTCACCGCAACCCGTTAAACTTCGCTCGGAGGTATCCAGCAGCCTAATATAAAATTAAAAGAGCTCCTTATGCGTGTGTCGCGCGCATGGGGAATATCAGGGTTAAAGCTCTCTTCTCTCATCCGCGCTCATGCGAGTACCCGTGGCGCGAATACGACGCTGAAGCGTTGTTACAGCGTGCAACTGCCTTTCACGTCGTTTTGTTCACTGAACTAGTTCCCTCTCCTCTCACCTCGCCCGATTCATTCCATCACTACCAAGCTCACAATCTTACCACCACTACTACCGCTACAACCTCCAACCATCTTACCACTATGACCACCACCATCATCATCGCCAGCGTGCCGTTGTGCGGCCGCAACAGCGCGATGCCCACAGCAACGTCATCGAGATCACCATCGCGCTAGGAGACAGAACGAGAGATGAAAGTGGTACCGAGAAAGACGGCGAGCGTTCAAGTGCGGATTCCACCGAATCCGTCGAATCACCATGGAATTTCGAGCCGGGGAGACGTGTAAGCCGGTAATACGAGGTGTTCCTGGGATAATTATCCACTTGGGATAATAAGTCCCCGCATTCTAGCTTTCCTTTTTTTTTCAATCGCATTACGTTCGTCGCGAGTCGCGGAAGGAAACTTCACTTTGTAGACGCGGCACGACGACTCGTCAGCGAAGAAGAGAAAGCTACGGGAGAAAGAAAGAGAGAGAGAGAGCAACGTCGGAGCGCGCCGTGAATGTAAGCGCAACGGATGATGCGAGGAGAGGACGTGGAGAGCGCGCGCAGGCCTCGAAGTACGAGGAACACGGGCCGGCCGCCGCATACCTACACGACGCGTAATGAGAACATACCAGCATCGTTCGGCCTGCTATCTGCTATCAAACGGATACCACCGGTCCAGCCACGGACGAAGCGCGCAACGCGCCCCAAGCAAGGCCCAAATTTATCTTGCGCGCATCGCCGCGCGCCGCGCCGCGCCGCGCCGCGCCGCTCTTAAAAATCTCGCTCGCGATATTTCATTGCGATCATCGTAATTGAGATCTCGGCTTTTCAGCTATTCGTTCAGCGGTTACCGTCCGACTCTCCGCGCGGATGTGCATTCGATCGATCGTGCCCTTCGATCGTGCCGCCGCGGTCGGGTCTTAATCATAACTCCCGATGATGATTCTCGCCACGGCGAGCTTCGTGCGATGCGAAACGGAATCGTTTCGGTGTCGCTGAACCTGTATATCCATACAAAATGAGTAAATAAATGAAATTAAAATAATGTCCGATATTATACGAATTAGGACCGATTGTTCCAACTTCTTAGGCCCAGTTCCACAATCTCCAGTTAACTTAACCGGCCGGTTATTCCATTGGAATTGACCAATCGCATTTGTTAACTTTTTGCTTAACGACAAATACAATATGTCAATTCCAATGGAATAACCGGCCGGTTAAGTTAACTGGAGATTGTGAAACTGGGCCTTAGGGCCAATTTCACCAACCACGGTTAACTTAACCGGCCGGTTATTCCATTGGAATTGACCAATCGCATTTGTTAACTTTTTGCTTAACGACAAATGCAATTGGTCAATTCCAATGGAATAACCAGCCGGTTAAGTTAACCGTGGTTGGTGAAATTGGTCCTTAGGCCCAGTTCCACAATCTCCAGTTAACTTAACCAGCCGATTATTCCATTGGAATTGACCAATCGCATTTGTTAATTATGCTTAACGACAAATGCGATTGATCAATTCCAATGGAATAATCGGCTGGTTAAGTTAACTGGAGATTGTGGAACTGGGCCTTAGTAAGCTAACTAACAATTAAATCATATGTTTATCTTTGTCTAATTCGAAGGAGAAACAAAGAGAGACATATGATTTGAACTATTAGTTAGCTTCCAAGAAGTTGGAACAACCGGCCCTTAATCTGAAATATCAAAAGTATACAAAATTTGTTGTCTTATATTATTTATCTTATTAATCGGCATTTAGTCGATCGATACGAGAGAGGGAGGAAACTCAATGCAGGAAGATTGAGCGAATGACATATGCATCTCGATCATACCGGAATTGTATTAAACTTTCTATTTTATTATCTGAAATTTTGAGCGGTTGACCAGGCTCCTTTCGATTTATACAAGCTTTCGTTTTAAACGTGTCGTTCTCCAATACACCCTAGTCGACGCGCCGACCGTGAAACAATGTGTACTTCGTAACGACGGGATCGCCGGTGCGCCTTGTTCTTCGCGCCTGCATCTTCTTCCTGTTTTTCTCTTCGCTGCCTCTTCGTGTTTGCGGCGGTCGCGCTCATCGAAGACGCTATTAAATTCAGCGCCACGCCGTCGCGACGATAGCGCGCGCCTTGTCTCGCCCGTTTAAACCTACATCTACCGTTCCTCTCTCGCGCACGCGGGGGATTGACACATTGAGAATCCCGCACCGTCATCCCGCTGCCATTTTACGTTAACTCGTCTTCAATATTTTTCTTCGTCAAAACACAATACGCGCTAATAAAAACGTGTTTAAAAAAGAAAACGAGTTTGTATAATTTTTGTGTACTATATAGTCCGAAGAAAGTTTAAAAATGAAAAGTTTTTTAAAAATGTTACAATTTTAAAATGTCAGTGTCTCTAATCGTCGGCACACGTTTTGATGACTCTTAAATCATTTGCAGTCGATCTTTCTTTTGAAAAAAATTTTGAGATCATTGCTACACACATTTTCAAATTTTCAACGTGAGATAAAATTAACGTTGAAGACTTGTTGTTCCGATTTAGCTTTTGTTCAAAATTCTTTCAAAGTAAGGCGCATTTAGAATAAACAAAGTGTCCCTAATATTTTCATTGTAAAATGTAGTTCATCGAAGTAATTTTGTTAATCTGATCTCTGCCGTCTATAAAATGTGTGCCGATAATTCAGGGACACCCTATATATACCGGTAGGAGCGGACAGGATCGGTCTGAACCTGATGTGCCAGCGTAGGGTTATCTTCTCGTTAAAATGTATATACGCCGGTCTCCTCGCACTTTCCTACTATACACGCGGAAATATGCGCGCGGTTTTCGACAGATACGCGCAATATCTTCGATTTTCGCTTTCATCGCACAGATAATTGCACGCGTGTTCACACAATCCGGACACGCCCGCACACGCGCGATCCTTTCGTTCCTCCCGTTTCTTCGCGGGCGGGTCCCGCGCTTCTCGTTTTTTTTATAAATATTGGCGTTGGTAAGAATAGCGATACAGTTAATGGCAATTCCACATGCACATGTGCCGCAAACGCGTAACTACCGCTACGCATGCACGTACGCGTCTTACGGCTGGCGAAAAATGTATATCTTTCTCGCCGTTAGAATTAATCGATCCGATGAACTCTGTCGCCCGTTCTTAAAGATACTTCTCTCTCGTAAAGTTATCTTTATGTGCGTATAGAATTTCAGCGACAAACAACCTCGGAGGGCCTTCGTTTTCTCAGATATACCAAGATCGCCGTCGATCAATCACATTACAAGTACTTAAAGTTCTTTTAAAGATTTCGTTTTTTTATAACGTTCATTATTTTACTACCATGTTTCGTTCAAAATTAAAATATTGTGTTGATGACGGGATGTGCAATGGGCGGGATGAAGATTAAATGGGTGAGATTGATGCGCGATGAGATCTGAAAGTCCATCCCTAAAATTCGAATAATCAGTATAATTTTGGTGAGTTCCAATTTCGATGGTATAGAGACTTGAAAGTGGTCTCCATGTTTATTCGTGACAAAGAAACGCAATATATAACCGACATAAAATATATTTCTTTAACATCGTGGTATCGAACTCATCAAGATTATATCGATTTTAGGTTTTTGTTTAAACGGTCTCGATAATGCTCGATGGAATTACTGCTGATAAACAATTCCGACGACACGGCGAACGACGGCGAGCGCGCTAAATGGAACACAAGTTACTTTGTTTTAGCGTTAACTTTTATTTGAACAATTTAACGTAACGTCACTGTTAATCAGCAGTTACAATGATGATCATGACGATGTGATTTAATAATGCTGTTGAAATGAAAAAATCTTGGCAACATCCACGAGCGTGTGGTGATCGTCGAGGTAACAACGGCGATCGTCGCGGATAATCCACAACGTGTTAGGAACCGGAAACGGATACGGACGAGGATTTCCTTGGACGATCTTCGCTACTGCGACTCGTTGGATTCGTCGTAGGGCGGATTGTTTAGCATCAACCTATTTTTATCCATCGATCAATCGAATATTCGAGGGCGGCTAACCACCTGAAATAATAATGGGAAATTATTTGCGGTTCATGCACTTTAGTGAAAAAAAAACAAGTATAAAAAAGTTTCATTTAATTACATGATTTTACGAGAAAAAATATTACGTCTGCATAAACATTCTGTACACAAAGAAATAAACGTGTTACAATTACTAAACATCGAGACGAAAATTACGTCTACGTGTTATTTACCGTTTCTTATCCATTTCTGATTCGCTGGCGAAGATATAACTCCTCTGCGTGGGATCCGGTGGTTGCAACTCAAAAGCGTGCTTCCTGCCGCCGGAAGTCGGAGCGCTGCTATGTACCCTGAAGCCGTGCAGACACGCCACACCGAACGCTTTCTCGGCGTTGGCGTCATCGTAGAAATATAGCGCGGCGTCCTTCAGCACGCAATATCGCCTGGACCAGCCGGTGGGCGAGGACGTTTTCCGCGCGTGTTCCTGCTGTTTGTTCAAATACCCGAAACAATCTGGCCTCTGAATAGCACACGCAGCCATCTCCCTCATTCTTAGCGAAGAGTCCAGCCAAGTGTCAATCTGAGGAAGACATTGAGTAGACATTTTAAAAAAAAGCTTTGGCTAAAAAAATAAGAAAGAATAAACAAGTTTACGAAAAAAATATTCAAATAGCACCCCGTATGTCTGTTAACACTTCTTAACAATATATATTTAAACTTTTAAACAATATTAACAATATTTTAACAATATATATTTAAAGTATAGTTTATTTTTAGGTAAAATGGTTAAAAAGAGATTGGATTAAATAGCTCGTGTAGCGATTCACTTTGTATTACCTGATTATTCCTCTCGACAGCTTCACGAATAACCGTGATCCATCGAGCTGCCGCTTCTTCGGTATCGGCCGCCAGTCGTAGCGTCGGAGCACCCTTTTTCTTTATCGCAAAACCGTGCACTCTCAATTCAGGAGTTTGCTCCACGTCGTACTTGAGCAGCATTACCGCTCCCACCGGTTGCGAATCCTGTTACGATGAGTGCACTTTAAACTTAGAAATTGACTCTAGACTCGAAATCAATCCCCATCTCTTCGAATTTTCAAAAGTACATTAATTCCGATTTTTTACTTTTAAATTAAAAAGAAAGAATTTTTTTATTTTTAATTAAATCTATGAAGATATTTCTCCTGTTATAATTTCATAGAAATTCTTTATGTACAGTAGCGCTCAAAAGTCTTTTGACTTTTGGCAATCAGTTTTCATGCGTTACTTTGCAAACAGGGCTATTACGTTGTTTATGTAAAAATATTTATTAATATTTGCTAAAATATATTTCTGTTATAAACGTATGTATTATTATATGCAAAGATTATATTATAAAGTTTAATACATTTTTAGTATTGGTATTAATAAAGTAATTCACAGATAACTATTTGTCAAAAGACTTTTGAGCGCTACTGTATATATTCGCAGGCACTGCCGCACTATAAGGTAACGCTATAAATTTACTTGTGCTTCTCAGAGTTAGAAGTGCTTTCAGAATAAATCTCGCTTACCGAGTCAGTCTTATAGCAGTACAGGCAGTTGTCGCGACGAAGAGCGAACCATCGTCGGACCCACTTCTCCGTGCACGACGACGTGGATTTCCTCCACAAGTACCCCGAGCAGAGCGGTGCCTCTTCAGCGCTCTCCTTCGCACCGGTGCGTGTAACACGCGGCGCCAATACGTTGCAGGTTCTTGCGACTTCTAATTCCAGAACGTCCGTGCCGGAGTGTGCCAGTCTCACAACCTCCGAATGCGTGGCGTCCACGACGCTTCTGCCGTTCACCGACATGATGATGTCGCCAACCTCGAGACCGGAACTCTCCGCGGGCGTGTCTGGCTCGATCGCGGAAACCACCACGGGCTTTGAGCCATGAATGCGGAATCCAAACTCGCCGCCAGCTTCGCGTTTCACAACTACCCTCTTGTCGCTCTCTGCGAATATAAAGCATAACTACAACTTTCTAACAGAAAACGAAGAGAAAACGAAGAGAGAAATGACCTCCTTTTATATTTTTAGAGGATTTTACATTAGGAAATTTGAAATAACAAGTATATATATTACATGTATTTCTTTAAACAATAATATTAAGAATTAAGACTGATGAAATTAAACAAATATAAATATGAGAGAAATATATATATTTCTTATTACATTTATAAGAAAAAATATTTATACATATACATATTTTAAATTGCGTTTTTAAGACAAATTTCCAGATTCTTTTACCAACTTGATAGTAATTATTGATTTATTTAGCACCTGAAGTTAAAAGAAAATTTGACTAATCTCAAATTTTTATAACTGTTTTATATTTCATATAATATTTCTATTTTTATTATGTATTACAAACATTCTTATAAGTTTATGTTTATAGAAAAAAACACGTTCTCTTTATCATGATATACGTTGAAACGAAAGATTAATACGTTTTAATTCCTCTTAGTAGCATTTCATATGCAAATCCAAACCCATTAGACGGGTTATATTTAGACGAGGAGCATTTAATATACGCGAACAAAGGGAATCGTACGTGAAGTGGTTTAAATTGTTAAGCCTCGCGCTTTACAGCCGCGCTACGTGGTATCGAGTGACGTACCACGAGAATAGTGCGACACGATTATGTCCACGCGAGCACAATCGGGCAAGCAAATCGGTCGCTCTAGATCAGAAGAGGCCGAAGCGGAAGAAAAATGGATCGACGATGACACGCGACGTAGATGTTCCACGCAAAAAGGCGCGGGGCGCCGCGTCAGCATGCGCTACAAACGTAATCGAGCATATTTAGATCCCAGACCTTTTCCTTCGTAATACAAGAGGTGACTCCGGTCGCCGTCATACAGCCATCGTGACGCTTTTATTTTTGCGCCGTTGCAGGCTTTGTCCATTTTAGTCCTCGCTTTGATCATGAACGTGAAAGACGCTGGAAAAAGCACGACTTGATCGTGCGCGCGAAGTTCATCATATACGGCATCATAAGCACTGCCGGGTACGGATATACATAGAGATAGTGGTGGTGGTGGTGTAATACCCCTCCAGGTTCACCGTACGTTTATGGATGCTTTGATCCATTTGAGCCCGATTAGAAAAAATGTCGGGGCGCCAATAATGCCACAGCCATAAATGTCAGTAACTCCGCGTTTTATCAATGAATTAGATCCTTTACGATACGCGAGCTATACTAGATACGCGCACTTGGTGATGGCAGGTACGCTGATTGAGACATCCAAACCACGTCGCAACGATTCTTGGCCGACGTTCGACTGTCGTCAGTGTACACTTATTGTATCGAAATGCTAGTATCTTTGCTACAGATATTTATGTCGTCGTTAATTTGGCGCCAGACAGTGTTTCATGAATAGAAATTAGACCGTAAATACAAATTATCTCCGCAGTCTCCAAGTGGTCGTAAGACCCTCTAGAGAGCGTCATAATTGTAATTAAGTGTCGCGAGACTGAAAAGTTAACTTCCACAAAAGTTTTTAAAAGAAAGAATACTTTTCCGTATTTTATATAAACATTTTGTAGAATAAATATTATCATATCGTAGAGCATATTGATCCAATGAACCTCAGTATGATTTGTATCATAAAATTTCAATTTTGACAAATCAACACAGAGAAAAAGTCTTCAATCAAGACGAATATATTTACATTAATACTATCATTGTTTCATATATAAGTAAGAAAATATTATTTTCTTAGAAGAATTTTATATTCTTGTATTTCAAGAATATTATAAATTAATTTGAATATTGTAATTGTCACATAAAGAATACAATATGATTATTTTAATGATAAAGATATCTTCTTCATTTAAAGATATCATATTAGCGCGCGCGCTGAGTTTCTTCATTGTACATAGTAACATTGGTTCGACATTACTTGTATTCACGTAGAGAATATTAAATTTTAAAATAAGATTAAACTGTATTATCTTATAGATATATGATTTATCGATCCCCTCGGGGTTACAATTTTACTTACACCCATCACTCATTCCAATCACAACTTAACTCGGAGGCATCTCCTTAGCATTATCGGTTGTTGCGATAAATATTACCACATGCCTCGGTGGTCGAACTGGCTACGACACTCTCACGGAATGTAGGGAGGTCCAGGTTCAAATCCTGGCTGAGGTAATATTTTTCGCAACAAATTTCTTTACAGTTTTTCGGGATGGGATGGGGAGGGGGGATTTTATAGATGCTTGTTAGCATTATTATCATTGTAATATTACTTTTCTGGTTTCAAGTGCTGCGTTTCAAGTCCAAAAGTAACGGCGCGTAGTTTAAAAGAACTAGAAATATCATACATAAAATATTAACAGCACTAAGATCTGCTATGACCGTATTTCGGCCTATTCTCGATTTTAATTGTTTGATACACTTCACGATCTTGTAATTATATTGTTAACAAAAAAGTATATTAGATGTAGTCGACACAACTGGCTAACATTTATTTGAAAAATTCACAACGTTTTGACCATTGGTTCTGATCCTCTTCAGAAGAGTTAACAATATAAAAACAAGCAATAAAACTTTTTTCTTCGCCAGTGAATAATTTTCTTCAGAAGAGGTCCTGGAACCAATGGTCGAAACGTTGATTATTTTTCAAATAAATTTTGGCCAGTTGTGTCGACTACATCTAATATACTTTTTTGTTAATTATTCACTGGCGAAGAAAAGTTTTACTGTTTGTTTTTATATTGTTAACTCGAAGGCACACAGCGATGTTCTGTGTGTGGACCAACACTTAACGTCTCTTTCCGAAAGACGGAGCCCAGTTTTTCATACATGAGCCTCCTTCTACTCAATGTATGAACAGCGCGATTTTGAGAAAAATCCCGGCGATCAAGTGGATTCGAACCCGGGAACCCGAAGTTACGAATCTGGCGCTTTACCACTAGACCACGCCGCCGCTCTAAACTGTATTATCTTTATAATATTCTTGGTTTGAAAGTACTGTTATTCTTTATTCAATATTTTTTGCTTTCCATTAATAAAAATTATTTTTGAATAATAAGACTATAATTTTCTTCATTGAATTATATAAAATGTTTTGATGCAGGTAATATTTCTTCGTTTAACGCTATACAATCTCATTTTAAGATTTACATGTCAAAAATAAAGATATTTTTGAAATATCTATAAGAATGTTCTTTTTTTCTGTGTAACGATGAGAAAGTTCGAAAAATCAGGTAACCGATATTAACGCAAATGTCATCCATCATGATCGATCCAACTGTCAATTTTACTTCTTTTTTTCCAAGACGTTTTTCTTCTATTCTAAAAGAAAACTTCATCCCGTTACCTGTCGACGCCGCACCAAATCTCGCCAGAGCTTGACCCTCCCTACACCAGACTCTGAGCATGCACTTAAGCAGCTCCTCCAGAGCTTGCTTCAATGTCACGTCCTTGTCCACTTCCGTCGTGCACTCGGAACCCGCGGAGTTGCACACCATCGTCGGTTGTCAATGGAACGAACTCGAGGCAGCGGGAGATTTATCGCTCGCTGGCCGCGTTCTCCTCGCGTTCTCCTCCGCTTCTTCAAAATCGAAGAGAAACACTTCTCTTATCACAAACGCTTCTTTGCCACCCGCACCTTCGGCTGGAGAACGGGGGTGCTCGCGTTCGCGTGCGGTCGTGGACGAACTCGCCGGGTGTACACAGAAAACGGTGGATTTGCGAAGACGATGCTTCGAGCCAGCGGCCTCGTGGAATGCGACTCGGCGCCCTGACCCACTGACTGCCAGCCAAAAGCTCCTTCTTCGAGTCCACCGCCCCGCCGGTCCCCTCAGCCCCGGTACCCTCGTGCTCTCCCGCGCGGTTCGCGAGCGCCGCTGCGCTTCTCCGTCGTCTTCGCGCGGGCACAAATTACTTCTCCCCTAACTTCGCCGTCTTTCTTCTCCGTGGACCAGCCGGACCTAACGTCTCGCTCGACGACTGCTCGCCGGGTGGATTATATTTAGACGACGCAGTATTACGCGATGCTTATTTAAAGAATCGGGAAGAACGCCTCTTTCCCTCTGTACCCGGCTTTCTCTCTTTACCCATGCCTTTTTTCTTCTTGTTGTCACGACCTAATTCTGTTCCCTTCTCTTCTCGCCCTCTTAATTTCACTCTCCGCGTCCCTTGCCCTCGCTCTCTCTTTCTCTTCGTAATTTAAATATTTTTGAATATTCATGACAACTCGCTACACTTTGCACTCAGAGTATGCATTTAGTGGGAACGTAACTTTACTTTAATCCTTGCCTCTGCAAAGATTATAATCAATTTAAATTGTATTATTCTCTCTAATCCCTCTGATTGTCTTCAGAGAAACCGTGCCAGATTGTTGAAACTTTATTTATTCAACTTTCTGACATCATAATTTATTTGTTTACAGATCCCGCGTCACTTCTGATACCCTCCTTTTCCACTTCTTCTTTCTCCGTCTCTTTTCTCCATCTCTTTTTCGCTTCGCCTCGCCCCCGTTAGCGCGCTATCTAACTCTTCCTCTCGGCGGATATATCGCAGGATGCTTTCGCGAGACAGTTTAAGAACATTCTTCGGCGATGCGTGAATCGGCGTTGAAGCGGCTCGTTTGTGCCGCGTCGGACGTCATCCGTCGAATGATCTCACGACGTAGAGATTTTGGAATGCGGCTTAAGAATTTCTAACATAGACGCGAACGATTATAGAACAGCTGCACCGGTGAAACCGTGATTAACGATTGTGCTAATAAGCGTTCGTGCGTAGATTTACATTTAAGAGATTATAACATCCGGAAAGTTCATGCTGTTTATGTAATTTTAAACTGTAACCAATCGGGATATAAAACAGCTCCATTTTTTATTATCATCCCTCTCAAATGTTTTACAAATGTTTTTCACGTGGGTTATCATTTATTGTAGGGTCCTTCTTAACTTTCTCGTAAAAGGAAATTTCGTGCTTATACATTCCATCGGTTATAAAAAGAACAAAGCACGAAGGATATAAGAAGTACGATAAAAACTGTAGGTAAAATTTCGGAAAACGACAAAAAATTTTTTTTTTAAATCCGACTTACCGAAACATTTCGTTTGTATCCTCTTGTACATCTCCCCGCTGCTTTTTCGATGTACCATCCTATGCGTGGCCGCCTGATACCTCTTCTTAAAATTCTTCTCACTCTCCGTGGATTCTTGAGAGTCCCGTCGCTCCTTATAGACACTCTCCTCGTCGTCACCATCTCTGCTGTCAGGTCTTCTCCATACGTGACTCTCTTCGAGATCCCCGATATAAATCCATTCGCTACTTAAGTACGGTTCCACGTAAGTATCCTCATCTTCTCTTCCTATCATTAAGAACAGAATGACAAATATATTATTCATGTTAAATATTTGATATCTTTCCAAGAAGAACAGAAAAGTCTAAATAATGTTAATTTGACATCATATTGACCAAATTTATGTCATTTTTTGGTCATGATTGAAATCTCGATCTAAAAATCAAAAAGACACAATAAAAAAGGAGTCAATATAAAGTCATTTTTAAGTCTTCTGAGATCGAGATTTCAATCATGACCAAAAAATGACATAATTTGGTCAATATGATGTCAAATTGACATTATTTTGACTTTTCTGTTCTCCTTGGGTTCACTTCATTCTAACTTTATTTATAGTTTTATAAAAAAGAGGTTTAGATTTTTGTATTATTCCAAATTAATTGAAGTAAGAGATAATTAAATGAAATATATAATTCAGCTTCAGGTGATGTATAATCATTTTAGTTTCTATCTTTAATACATGTTTTTGAATTTACCTGTAAGAATCTCCATGCTGGCATCAGTACTTCGAGCTTGCAGCCTTCTTTTGCCAGTGTCATCGATCGAACCTCTGCTTCCTGGTCGAGGGGTAGCTCTCTCCTCCGATTTCGCTCGAATGTCCGATCTACCGGCACTGCTACGACGATGTCTACGATCCCCTCGATCTTCCGATCTGTACCTCTTGTCGAACTTCTTGTACAACCGATGCCCTGTAACGTGCTTGGAAGATGTTCTGTGTCCTTCTGGGGAATCCGCAAAACCTGCCGGTGGTCGAACGATCTCTTCCGACACCTCGGGATTGAAGCAACAGGAGGGCACACACGATAGAGAAAGAAGGCAGATAGACGGACAGATAAGTAGATCGAAAGAAATTCTACTTTGCATTCGTATTTAATCTCGTGTTTTTCGTATGATCGAGCATTTGTGACATTGGAAGTTAATAGAAATGCATGTATGCTTACAGCTCGTAATATTAAGGTTTCTGTCTATATTTTTTATTTAATCTTTAAGATAGTTATTTAAAATCTTTTAAAAGAACTATGGAATTTATTTATTTTAGTTAGCGCATAAATTGATATCTTTATAACTATTAAAAGACATGCAAAAATTTTAAAACTATTATTTTTAAAAAGTTATGTAAGCTTCACAGATATTTTTACTTTTAATAAAAATATTTTTACTTGCAAAACAATTTTATTTTACTTTGGACATAATACTCGTAAAAAATGACATATTGAAAAATATATTGAAGTTAGTTTTAAAGACAGTGCATAAATCTACACGCTATTTCTGCGCTACTCATCTACATAACTTATTAAAATATCAAGCAAAAGAAAAAAGTTATTTGTATAATTAATGCTTGTAAAAAGCAAACTACAATAAATAAATGAGAACTTTATAAAGGTACAAAGATAACTATTCATAGGATTGCTACAACATTTTAAACGATAAAATCTTAAGAAAATAATAATAAAATAGTAATGATTTTTCTGATTACGTCAGTTTAAAAAGTTGCAGAAATCAAATTAGTAACAGAGTAACTCTTCGCATATCTTTTACTCAGAATAAAGTCTAATTTAAAGCTACGATAAAGTTGCAGAAATGTTAGATGCATTCTACGATCCTTCTAGTTTCTATTTTAAAAAGTTGTTAAAAAGAAAGTTTTCGATCGTAAGCGAGTACGGTATATCATTAAATTTTATTAACTCTTTGCACTTAGAGTTTCCTCTTAGCCATTAAATAATTTAAAGTAATTCCTTATACATTATTAATGTTACATAGATCAAAAATACAATTACAAAAACTTAAACGATATAAAATTGAACACATTCTCTTTCAGAAAGCCCGTTCGAATGACGAAACAAGTTGTTATTGTCCTCGTAAAGAGGTCATCCAAGAGCAAAGGGTTAAAGTGAAAGACAAATGAATAATGCACGATAAGTAATATATCACCTCTCTGCCACAATGGTGACAGTGCGCGGCGTCCAAAGCGGCGACGGAGATGCAGGGTTGGTCGGCGCTCTCGCTATAAAAGACGCTGTCGCTGCCCGGACTGACAGATCTCAACGATTCCGCCGACAGTGCTTTCAATCTCGCCTCTGGACTTTGTGCTTCCACGACGAGCGCTCGCTGGCCGTTGTGTCCTGGACTACGCTGATAACGGCCAGGACTCAGGCGACTGGAGCAAACTATGTCGTCCGCGACGCGGGACTTCCTTCGCGGTAAACTGCCCGTTAATGCCGCGTTCTTATCCTGTGAAGCGATTGTCTACGGATACAACAAAGAAGAAAAGAAAAGAATTACGAATCTTTTTTCTGTTAATAAAAACGATGAAGTATCGTGCTGGCGATCGTCATGCTTACCTCATTGCTGCGTCTTCTAGTAGAAATATAACCACTGGTCTTTCTTCTCGGGCTTTCCCTGGTCCGACGATGCCTCCCGCTCTCCGCATTCTCACGATGCATGTGATGATGGTGATAATGATGCATATGATAATGATGACTGCAGCTCGAATCGTCGGATGTCGGCGCATGTGGACCGTCTTCGGCTTGCTCCATCCTCCATTCCTCCTTCTGAGGACTTCTGAGCACTTGCTGCTGTTGCTGCTGCATTTGCGCCGACTGTTGCACGGAGTCCCGTTTTCTGTTATTTCGATGAGGACTCCGAGTTAACGCTGGCTTGCTGCGCGATCTGTGACGATGGCTAGGCGTCGGGCTGACCTCGACGTTCTCTGGATATGCCGGCTCCGTGGAATGTTCTAGTTCAACGTTGCTCGACGTTGTTCCGAGGAAGTCCAAGCTGAAGGTTTTCTTCTTTCGACGGCGTTCCTCTTCGCTCCACATACGAACATCAGGCGGCGATTCGGCGTAACCTCCGGACGACGATCGATGACCCTCCTATCCAAGTGAAACAATAAATCTCTCTTTTGTGACTAATAAAAACTTTATATTTTTTTATAGCTAGAGGCGATTTGACTATGTCTTCGAACTTTTCACAAATTTGTATAAAAATGTTTTTAAGTATATATAATATTGTGAACTTACGTCTCGATCCAATTCAGTCTCTGAGGTATGCCCGCTGCGTGGAGCAACTTGCTCTAACTCGTGATTCGGATCCGTCATCGCGTCCTTTAGGTCGTAGCTACCTGAACTACTGCTGCTGCTAGACCTCATTGTCGGTGGAGGTAGTTCTAATCCAAATGCAATTTCCGCTTCCTCTAAAATTGGCGGCGGACTACATGGCTCCTCGATAACGGCCTAACGACGTAAAGTGCAAATACAGTTTCAATAAAAATCTTTTTTGTTAATGCAATAATATTCTGTTGTATGATTAATTTTAAATAAACTTTATCTTGAAGGAAATTGAAGTTTAAATTAGATCAGTAATATAAGTTGAAAATTATAAAATCTTAAATCCATTTTCTATACATTTTTTTAAGAAAAAAATTCAATTTGCCAAAGATGGCAAAGAATTAAACGATAAGGTGTAGTTATTAAAGCGATTATCTTGCAAATTCATTTAAAAATTTTTCAATTCGAATAACATCTCGTCGGAATGATCAGAAAATTAAAGCGTAAATTAATTAGCACTTACTTCGCTCCTCGCCAGGCTGTAAATCGAGCTTGCGCTTTCGAAGGAGCTGCCTTCCGCGGCGGTCGCGGTGGTCGAAGCTGGCGCCGACGCCGCGGCGCTGGACGTCTGCGGTGGCCTCGACCAGGAACTGGTCGTGGCGGACGTGCCTGTAGTGGTCCCGGTTTCCGTAGAAGTATTGGCAGTGACGTAATCCTCGGAGGTCTCGGAGATATCGGTGTTCGTGCGTCCGCCCGAGTCGGTCCTCGCCAGGCTAAGACCAAACTCGCTCGACGACTGCGACTGGGGCTGGGATAACGGAGGACATGGACTCGCGCGGCGTAATCCACTTCTCGGTCGGCCGTTACTCGCAGAAATAGACGATTCGATACTGGGGAAAGGAACATAAACTTTAATCGGGATGTGTGGAGGAAGGGACAAAGGCTAAGGGAAAAAGCGGGGTATCAACTTCAATGTTGTGAGATAAACGTTATGTACATTGATTGTGACATTACTAAGGAAAAAAAATATATATCGACAACACGTTTCACAAGGGAAGGAACGAAGATTAATCTCTTTGTTCCTACAAAGTTCCTGGTCGTGTATCCTTTGTATGCATTACGATATTGGGAGATTATAATGGTATTTTTCAACAAATTTGTTTGTTGAAAAATATGATTTTATTATACAAGTATGAAATAAAAAGTCAACAAATAAATATGGAATATATATATATAAATGTTATTTAGAATGACGCCAAGGTATTACTGCCGCAAGACTGAGAAAAGGAATATTTACAAAATTATATGTATAATCTAAAAAGATTATAAAATTTTGCTCTATATTATTTATAGCGTATTTATAAGCTCTAAGAAGGTAATGAATTTCAAGCAAACATCGTCCTGCTTTTTCTATATTCAGCATGTAATATTTTTTGAAAAATATAAGAGGTAATTGATAGAAATTTTTAGCAATTTATACTAATATCTCTTTATAGACAAAAAAGTGATCATCAGATATCAGTTATTGAAATTATCTATCATTTTATTTGTATTGTTTTTTTTGCAGAAACGTATGTCCACTCAAATATATTAATTTATGTATAATAATGAAATATTTTGAGATGCGTGTTCCAAAGAGGATTCTTTAAAAACATCGAGTTTAAAATTTGGGGGACTACTCTAAAACCAAATCAATATGTTATAGCCTTACATATCGTACGCATAAAAATGTGCTGTTGTGGATACATCATTGTAGTAAATTTGTTGAAACTGTACTGGTAACAGATCTTGTATTCTGTAAGAACGTCTGTAAAAAGTATCTCCTATAAGTAAAGTAATATGCAATTGAGTGCCGATACGAAAATGACTTTTTAATCAGAGTATCGGATATATTGCTCCGCGGTTATATCCAATAATTAACGTTCTCTACCGTGAGACTTTCCTAAAACGAATTATTATACACCGTACCTTGGTGTGAGGGGTTGCACCGGAGTGGCTGGTTCCAGACATATTCTTGGACTTGGCGGGCAAGGTTCCACCTCGTCTTCCACGTCTAGAGCCTCGGTGTCCATCGAGGAACGTTGCTGGTGTTGCAGAAGCAGGAGATGTCTTCTCCTCGAGGATGGCGTCAGTAGAGCTAACGAATCAGCTTGGAGAACCGTCGCTTGCGACTCGTTCCATATTCCGTCGCTGTGGTCCCTGGTCACGTCATTCGTTAAAGAGTCACTCGAGGCGAAGGGTGAAGTCACCTGACCGATGATGCTGGTACCGGCGACACCGGCCCCGGTACTAAAAGCAGGCGGGTAGACCGCGGTGTGCAGTAAGGCGCAGGTAGGTAACGAATCGTCCTTCGGGGCCTGTGAGATCCTTCGTGTTGCTAAAAAATATCGTTGGTTATATTTTACAAGACTTTCCTCATTAATGAGACGTGAATGGATATTGCTGCGTTACTATACACACTTGCTGTTGCGGTTGGCGATGTAGGTGAGGTTGGAAGTGACCTAGGAAGCATAAAATCGTCTGACGTTACACCTTGTACACCATCCTCGAGCGATACGCTTCTTTTTCGAAAGAGACCCCGACGTATTAGATTTTCATGGAACTCCTAAAAAGATGTAATTATTGTACAAAAATTTTACTTGATAAATTTCGGTTTAGAAAATACATATTGAAATGTTTACCTCTTCGTGGTGATCCTCGTGAGGCGAGATGCATCGTAACAAGGACAGATCCTCGGGTGTCGAGGAAAATTGGACGGGTGCTCTGACAGTTCGGCCCCAAGAATCCTGCTGATTCCTCCTGCAACTGTGAGGATAACTCGGCTCGCTACTTTCTCCAATGAGTTCGCGTCTCTCGACACGAATTTCGCCATCGGAGAAGGTCTTCTGGAGAGGAAGGAATCGACGAGTGGGCTCAGAAATCCGGCTGAGAAGTGCCCGAGCATCTGGCGACACCGGCGCCGGTTTGAAATTTATAAAAATCTCCTGATCGTCTATATCGAGGGATTTACGATGTTGATGACACTGAAACAAACACGGAATAAATTATTTACACTTCTCTTTATTGATTCATTGAAATAATATTCATAAATGAAAAATTAGTTACTATATCAGTGATATATCAAATCAAATATAAAAATGTGCAGGGTTCTATACCTCAACAAATTAAAGCTCTTCGTAAAACATAAAAGTTTACGTCAAAATACTTACAACGCCAACAGGAACAAATGCGATGTCTCCATTTGGCAGGGTTTCTTCAATGACGACGGCGGTAGTGATAGAGGGAAGTGGCGGTGGAGTTGTTGAAATAAGAAAAGGTGACCTCGGTGGTTCTTCACTTTGAGTCCTATGAAGCGGTTCGTGTTCAGTCTCCTCTTTCGCTGGCGCACCAGCCTGACCACCAAGCGGCGTCCCTAATTGTCCAGCTTCCGAGTAACTTTTGGTCAATTTTCTGCCGTTGAAAACACCGTTCGTTTGAGCACCCTGTGAAACCATTTTGACGCGATGAATGGTTCTCGGACTGAGAGTCACCGGAAGCACACGACGAAACATTGCCGGAAGCTCGGTCTGTGTCGCTTGAGTTTTCATGGCACCGCGTTTAGGTGGTTTCTCTGAAACAAATAAATTGCTACAAACCGTCCAAACTACGCGAATCGAGAAACTATAAAAACTTTGTCGTAATAACTGTAATAAGCTTTAATTAACTTTAAGTAAGTTTTAATTAGTTTTAAATACTTAATACTTTAAATATTTGAATAAAGTACAAATAATTTCCGCATAAAAATAATGTTTTATTAAAGTCAATTTATATAACAAAAAATCTGTAAATAAATATGTACACTGTCAATATGTACACTGTAAATATGTTACACATTATTTTATAAAGAAAAGATTGTAACTTCATACGATTAAAATAGATTATTAAAATAAAATTTAGTTCAGTAGTTCATGTATTCTATTTCATATTTTTTAACAATTTGATGTATACTTAATAATAGAAATTTATTTTGCACCATCTTTAAGTGTATTTGTTCTCCGCTCTCTTTCATTTTATAATATAAAAATATGATATATTTTTTAAAGAATTTTATCTGAGAGATCATAGTTCTTTGATCCACGTTTGCTTAACGTATAGCGAGCTTTGCTGTCGTCAAACCGGCCGCGAGTAAATAACTTTAACTACTTTCCCCACATAATCTATGATACTTGGCTAGGGATCAAAATAGCGAGACGATGTGGATCATCCGCAGTTGCTGCACAGTATGGAATCTCGGAGATTAAATCTCAATAAATTAATAACTAATTTTCAACTGCGAACCAAGTATATAATATTCTATTTATAACTTCATGATTATTTTATAATCTTATACTTATAGTTTATACATGTATGTAAGAAACTATGCAACTATGCAAACTATGATACTACGCGATATCAAAATATACAACTTACCAAGTACGAGAACACGTGGCTCAACGCCAGGGTAAGGATGTGCTAAGGGCAAGGACGAAGGCAGTATAGTATTCTGCATAGTCGGCTGCGAGTCTATAAGACGTTCCGGATTATGTGGCCTCGGAGGGCTTATGTTCCTTGGGACTTCAAACGATGTGAGTGTATGCGATCTCGCAAAGCTCACGTGTTTCGTCTTTGGAGCTTGCGATATTTGCATGGTCGTCACGGAAGCAGGAGGAGGAGGTATAGGTGGTAATACCGGCCGCGGACCTTCCAACTTCGTGGATTCTTCGTCTTCCGGGACCCAAGTGTATCTATCACGATAGAAAATTATACCGTCAAGTTATAATACCATTGATTTATACTATTGATGGGCCATATCTCAATTAATATTTACAACAAAATTGGAGATGAATAATTCTATAAATATCTAAATTTCAGTTCAATTCATTACCACTTTAGCTTATTTAAACTAATTCAATCTTCATCAAAATTGTTGCTTTTTTATTAAATTCATGCAATTGTGAAAATGATAATTAAAATTCCTCAATTACTTTAAAAATAAATTGATTAAATATTATTGAGATATAAACTTTTAAAACAAAGTGCGTACCTTTGTTAATAATGGAAATTAAGTAAATTAAATGGAAAATATGTTTTCAAGTGATTGTCCTATATATAGGTATTGTTGCAAATACAGTTCGATTACACGCGTTATGGATATATGTGAGGGAAACAGAATGACAACGTGTCATTCTCTCGAAGAGTAGATGACCCTCTTATATAAGCACGTATATATTGCACCAATTTTTTAAATACGACGCTATTGAACAATTTATATAAAGTTAATTTTTATCGTAAAAAATAATCACGTGAAAAAATAAATAAATCAACGGAAAAATTAATAAACTTAAAATAAGATCGTTAGCACGAAACTATATTTATGTGATCACACCATCATCTATTAGCTCTAAACTTTTTTTCCGCATATTCTCTACATACACAGCGATTTTGCGCGCAACCATAATTTTTTAATCGACCGCTTTCCGTTGACCTTAAAAAGCTGATAAAGGGGCGGTGCAGCACTCATGCTAATCAGAAATAAACCCAACCCTAGACACTATACTATACTCCGAGAAGACCACGGAAGGCTTTACACGTAACAGTCGATGGAACATCGTGTGCTATATAAATACCGTTTTTATAAGGTCTATCTAAAACCATAAAAGATACTTGGATCAATATAAGCATAAAGATAAATTTCCGAATGTGACTTTTTTGTGGGGCGATGAGGCGGGTTTTTCATACCGACTGTATGAAAAACCCGCCTCATCGCCCCACAGATTTTTCAACAAAAACTCGTAAACAATTTTTCCAACGAAATTGTATTATTTTTTTGACAACCAATTTTTTTTTTAAAGTTTTACATTTCCAACTTTTTCGTTTGCACTGTTTGTTTGCAAACGAGAGAGAATGGAAGTTTTTTTATTCTTAAATTTCGTTACCCTTGCATACTCATCGTTTGCATTGCGACACGCCTTTCGATCAATTATGTTACTGACTAAGTCTTTATCGATAAATCGATCAGTAGATACATTCTAAACGCGTCTCGACGGAGTAATTTGCCCCAAATATCCGAAGCACTCGGCTGCCAAATAGTCAGAGGTAATATCGCTCTTCGCAGGTGTCGATCTCGCGTATGCCAAGTCTACTGCGTACGATGATTACTCAAGTAATTACCATGATTAATAAAACAAATGAGGTATATTTGATTAAAAAGTATAGAGAATAAAGTGTGATCGACACAACTGGCTAATAAAACGTTTATTATAGAGTACTCTATAATAAACGTTTTATTAGCCAGTTGTGTCGATCACACTTTATTCTCGTTATTTACTTACTGGCGAAAAGAAGATTCCATTATTTTATTTTAAAAAGTATAGGTTTATACATAAACGTACACTATTTTGATTAATATGTAATTGAAAATTTACAGACAAGTACTTTCATCGCCATCAAAGAATTATAGCTTCAAATATCGCAGTATTTGGAAAAATTAACGAATGTATTGCCATCAACTTTTCGAAGTAGTTGCTCATGAAGCCCTAAATTTCCCGACTTGCCGACTCTTTGACGAATTACGGTCATTTCTCGCGTTCCGAATCCGGATGGAAGACGTCCATCGCCGCGAGAAGATCGATCTGTCTCCTTACTCACCTCTTCGGATCGGGCACGGTGCAAAACGATCTCGGGCGCCGTCTGAAGTAGGAACTCTCGATCCAGTCCGCCTCGTCCTCAAGGTCGTACCGCGACAGACCGCGGGAGTAGGTCGGATAAGGCTGACGGTACATAATTTGGAGGGGTCTTCGGGGATAGGGCGCGTCGCAGAGGTTCTCGTCGCTGGGGACGCTACGCACGCACGCCGACAGGATGGAATTCCTGGTGGAGCTGCACGGCGACGGTCCCCTCGTGGACAGGCATCCGAAGAAACCGCCGCCGGACTTCTCGACGGCGTCCAGCTGCCGGCTGGTGATGCAGTACTGCTCCTTGATGTCCTCGCGCGAGTACAACGGCGTCGCGCGACGATCCCACGAGTCCATAACGCCGCCAGGACCGCCGAAGCCGCCGTGGAGATCTACCTGCGTGGAGACGTCCACCTGTCGCAAACAGGCGCGATTATGTTCCCGGAAACGCAGCCGTGAACGATTCCGACGGGCAGCGGAACGTTGATTGACGCGCGGAGCGATCTACGCGGATGTAGTAGGAATGGGTATTTCAAAGGAATCCCTGCGCGAGACTACTGATTTCTACAGCTTACCGATAGGTGATTTTGACGACAGCGCTTGCTAAAGCCTGAATATAATTTTGCGCTAAGAGTTGAGAACGAGAGAATTGCACTGTCTTCCGAAATGGGAAGCTAACATAGCTGAGATAACGCGAGGACGGGAAGAATACCTGAAAACTAATTGCTGTCAAGTGCTGTCAGGAAGAGAGAGACTCACTAAATGAAATGAAATTGCTGCGAACATATACGCGCAGATTTATCATTTATATTTGTGTTACCTTTATAAATTACTAGAATTACGTTATAAAGTTTTTATATCTTCGCTCTTAATCTATCCGTAGCTTTATGATTAAAATTTAGATTTCGCAGGATATATTAATTACACAGGACCACAAATTTTTTTTTAATTGACACAAACTAGACCACGTGTACTATACATATTTTGGGTTGCTGAAGTCGAATCCGTTGGCCATTTTGTCCACCACGTCTAAGTTTTTTGTAAATTGCAAAGAAATGTATTAAATCACTTAAAATTTTTAACCATAACCGACAACAAACTTTCATTCACAGACACACATTCCTTTTAAGGGTTAAAAGTCCTAACAATGTGCTTAATTTTGAATTGCAATAAAACTTTTCCAACATGTCACATACTGTAGTTATATGCCAAAATTCACTAAAATAGCCCTTTTTGCAACTTTAACTGCAATTAACTCAAAATTGTGACGTGATAGAGCAATTTGGCCAGCGGCATTGTTTTTTGCGATCCAAAATTTATAAGAATCACCTACTCTGATCCCAGTTGATTTTCACAAATTTATTTTTGTGATCCTGTGTTATCGATATTATTTCCGATTAAGAGCCGTTCTACAAAAAGTCGTTAGTCGGAAGCAAATTGACCAACCACATCGATTATTCGAGGAATACTCGACTGTGGTTGGTCAATTTGCTTCCGACTAACGACTCATTGTAGAGAACGGCTCTAAGACAAGATCTCTCGGATGTAAAATTTATCGGCGATATAAAATTTCCAGCAAATACTTGCTGGAAATGTGATACTCCAGACTCAAAATATTGGTTTAAAAACGTTACTTGTTATGAATGTTGAAACAAGAGACCACACTTGTAAAAAATGGGAAAACAAAACGAACGTTCTCGTGCGGAGCGGTATTGTCTTCCGTGGGGCAGTTAAAAATTGTATCGCTCTTCGATCGAGTACGGTAAACTGCTTCATTCATTGAAGTTCCATAGCTATACGCAGCTCATTGTGCCGTGCTACGTTATCGGAAATCGCAATAGTCGCTGCATTAAACTTCTGTAATTTCCCGGACTTCATTACCGTTCTTGCATTATTCCTTCCCTAAGCATGGAGTTCCGCTATCTTCTGCCCCGCGCTATGGTGACGGCATTGTAGCCGTTTAATGTCTATCATATTATCTGTTTCCGGTAACGAGATTCGTTCGGGATATTCTCTGTTTAGCAGAGATCAAACGAGACGGAGATGAAGGGAAACGGTTCAGCCGTCGCCAAACGAAGAGCGTTTCTCTCGAGGAGACTGACCTATATTCGGTCGCAGGAAACGGATTTTGAAGCGCGAGCAATGCCCTCATTCCCCAAGGATGAGAAGATGATTAGATAATAATATTATTACTTGTGTATGACCGAGAAGGAAGCTTGTTATTGATCGTTGCAGCATTAATATATTTTTTTAATTCATTAAAAAGTTTTTGTAAACAAGATAGTAAGCAAGAATTGTTGTTGATTTAACGAAGTAAAAGTATGTACATGGATAAACACAGAGAAGAGCATATAAAAACGGTAAAAATGAATATAACATCAGAAAAGAGAAGCATATTCCTCAGAAATTTTTTTCTCAAAGTTAGTTAAAAGATATACATCATTCTAATAAATTTACTTATTTGTCACTAAGGTATATAAATGTAACAAAAAATGGATAAGCTCAAGTTTATCTGTCAGCGATTGGTAAGATTTGATTATAGCGGCAAACGCGGTTAATGAACTTCAGTTATCAAACAGGGACTTTTCTTTTTTGTTCATATAGCTATACTATGAAAAGAAAAAAGGTATATAAAATAAAATTTGCATGAAATAAAAATTTTGTTTAATTTTATATGATATTGTGTTACATAATATATATATTTTATATATACGCAAACATAATGTGTTATATCACGGACATAAAGCTGTTTGTGCTACAATAAATCAAACTCTAAATACTTTGTTCTACTGTATGAATAACGATTTCATAAATCATGAATTAAAAGCGAACAAAACGCGAGATGCTGCCGCGATCTGTGTTAAACTAAAACCGGAATTCTCGGCATGTCTCACGACCGTCTATTCACTTATATTTATCGGTCCATTTATTTCTTGTTATTTATATAATACGTTACATCTACGGAATAAATAAAAGTCGACAAGTGCCGCGAGCGAAATAGACGGATGTCGTTTTGGAAGACAGCCATACAGCAAAACCGATCCGATGCTCCAGCAGTTGGACGTACATCACATTCTCCCCATGCCACGCATAAACATGTCTATCATTGGAACTGGGATCTCGATGGTACCTGGGGATGATAAACGGGTGTCGTTCTGCCGACAGCATTGGCATCTCCCCGCATAGCAGGCGGCATGCTCGCGGAGGCCGTGGGCAGATTCCTCGGGTTCATGGCGATCTCGGGACCGGGAAGGATCCTCCTGACACCCGCCGGTGGTACGGCGGGTGTTACGCTTGGTGGTGCCTTCACCATCCTGGGCCGCACCCCGCGCGGTCACACCGACTGGCTGCGAAAACGGCCGCGAACACGCACACCAGCTGACCTATCGATCTACCCGCTTTTTCCCTCTCGAACGAGAGAAATTGTCCTACTCTCGGCGCCCCAGGGGTGAACCGAGAGGTCCCGCGAGCCAGCCAGCCTCCTCGTAGACTATCTCGTCGGCGCGTCTCGCGCCCGCGGGACCTTCATGGTCGCGCGAGCGGGACGACGGGTCCACCACCCGACGATGTCCTTACGCGACACTCGCGCCTCGACGGATTCGCGGTAATCTGTCGTCGGCAGACTCCTGGCGATTGATACGTGCCACGGAGGATCCGACAACGACGAGCGCGACAGCGGCGATGATGACGGCCACCACGACGACGTTGGCATACGTCGGGCACGACCGAAGCGACGCGTCTCGGTGGTCCTCGCGAGAACGCGAGGGATGACGAGCTCTCCTGTGGGTTGGAAGAGACGCGACCGGGAGTGCGCGAGCTGGTGCAAGGAAGAGCGCGTGATACGAGGAGGGTAGATACGGCAGAGACAGGGTGGAAGAAGCGGCGACGTGATACGGATAGAGGGGGATGAATGGAGGGAGTGGAAGCGTGGGAGATATTGAAACGGGGGGGAAAATCATAGCGGATGTTCGCGGCGAAAGAGGGATGATGATGACGGGGGTAGTTAGGCGCGGTGGGGGTATTTGTAACCTTCGTTACTCTCGACTCGTGTATTCGCTTTGTGAGCAGCACGGCACGTTCTCCTCGCTATCTGGCGTATTAATACCGTGATATTTATCCGTGTCTCGTTTAATGCCGATAGGGTGAACGTCGTTATATAAATAGTTCTTCCCCGATTATTTTCATACGGCGGTGAACTCTATCGAACTAATTAACGCCAATCGCAGTTGTTCTATTGAAAAATCTATGGGAAGATCTTGATTCTTTTTGTAGCCGATAAAAAACATTACAGCCGGAGTGAAGAAGCATCTCTTCGTGTTATCCGAGGTTGTTGAAGGCATCAAATGTTTGCTAAAGTGATCGGATTGATTAATCCGTGTTGATTTGAAACATTTATTATTACATAATAATCCATGTACAATTGCATATCCGTGTTGACTTAAAATATATTTACGATTATAAAGCTCAATTATTTCTTATCTACAATACTGTGCGTTAACCCACACAGCACACGATATTGCGATATCCACTAGATATCCGAGGGATATCTCAATAACCGTAGGATCTCCATGGGATCGCATTATGTCCAATTGGACATGTGGATCACTGGGATATCCTCAGGATAAAGTGTGCTGTGTGGGAACCTATCTATTTACCCTTAATCATCCAAAATGTCTAGTTGCCTAGCGTTAAAACATCCAGTAGTATTAAATAATTAGGTGAACAGTAATCAGGCTAATAAGATCGTCGCTGAATCAAAGGTAAACCAGGAAATGAACGGGAGAATTGTTCCGTTGCGGGCACGTGTGCATATGGGACAATGGCATTAGCTGAGAGGAAAGATAAAAAAGCGACATGTTAAACATACTGGTAGAACTGGCACGTCGCGGCGATGAATGAGGAGGAGGCCGCGGGGAAAGGGGTTTGCAGCGGTAAGGGTAGAGGGAGCGAGATAAACGAGATGACACAGTTGCAATATTGAAAAGACAAGCCGGACGCGTGTTGGCACGACGGAATGAAACAAATATGACGTCATAGACGGGCGCCGTCCTTAAAGCTGCGACGCCCACGTTTGTGGTGTATGTACATACATACATGCGCGCGGAAGTACCGACGCCTACGATTATGAGATGAGTGAAGAAGAGGAGAGAAGGAGAGAGAAACGAAGACAGAATGAAAGAGGGAGAGAGAGAGAGAGGGGGGAGGGAGAGTACAAGACCAACTATGTTGTGACCAGATGGAGCTCCTGCACATCCTTCCGCCGTCACCCTCTTTGTTGCGGGATCGGAACTACCCTGTGAAGTTCAAGTGACCAAGTATTTTGGTTGATATAATTTTAATCAGATGATCGAATCTAAACCTTGTTATCTTTTTCATTGAGTTACTGATCTGTTTAATTTGTTGTTAAATTTTTAGGCTTATTTTTGTAATGTATATTTATATTTTTTTAATTTAATGTTTTATTTTAATTTAACGTTTATTCATCCAGTTTAAATCTCGCATGAACTTTGCACCAGGTTAATGACACTGTTTTCGAGTTTGTTAACCTTATGAATTAAAAATCTTGTTAATCAGAATTGTTTCCAAAGGTAAAATTTGTGCATATATTATCGTATATTTATAATATATTATCGTACATTTATATATGTTTTATACATTATGTAAATATTTTTGAAGCATTCTATACATGTATTTGTAGTTCTTCCACTGATGCAGAGAGGTCGCATGCATGACAAATGCATATCTGGGTGTAAATTCGATGCAGATCTCGTATGTACCGGCAGATTTCAGATTACAAAGGAATATTAGCATATTTTGATTTTATATACTATTACATAACAAAGCATGAGAGAGAATTTATAAAAATGATATAGTTTAAATTATAAATATATTTTAATTATATAAATATATTTAAATTATATCTGATAAGAAGAACAAATATCTTCTTTAAACTATTTAGTTGACATCATTATCAATAATATATCTTTCAAAAATATTTTAAAAATGTTAGTTATTAATTATAATACAATATCTAGAAAAATTTCTGAAAATTCGGAACGTTTCTGAAGTGTTTGATGTCTTCTATCTCTTTGTGTATATTTTACACACACACACACACACACACACACACACACACACACACACACACACACACACACACA
>NJRP01000071.1:152147-210114 GCA_003063835.1 Aphaenogaster floridana | reverse complement strand
GTGTATATATATATATATATATATATATATATGTATGTATATATGTATAAGATGGATGTATGAATATCCATGCATTTAAATTTTGAAATTTAAATACAAAGGTAAAAAAAATGTAGATGTTTATTTTAATCAACATTCCCACCGTAAATGTTTTATCGAGTTATAAAAATTCTATAGACATCTAAGGTGACGGTCCCAATTATGGGTCATTTAAGGTCAAAGTGATTTTCATTAATTCGTGTAAATTTAACGATTAAATATTTAAAAAGGTTGTTAATGTCAATGTAAGCAGTAAATATTATAATTTCAAAGAAAAATTATTTTATATTCAATAAACCAATTGAATTTTGGAAAAATATTAAAAAATATTTTTGTATAAGTCCCAATTGGGTCGGCAGATTATTTCGTGTCTCTATAATGGGTCATAGGTTGACCCAATTCTGGATCAATAGGAAAAATTACATGCTATATATATATATTTTACAATATATATACAAATACTTTACTTAATAAGATTAATTATTACAAAAATTTATTATCTACAATCTTGTAAATGTATATATACATACACACATATATCTATATATATATATATATATATATATATATATGTATGTATATACATTGTATAAGTACAAGTACAATGGTAATTACAATGGTAATTTTCCAGTGAGTTTACGTTGTAATGTAGTATTAGGAATATTAAATATTTTACTGACTCTTCTAATGCTTTGCCCATGCTTGATAGCTGTCAAAGCATTTTCTATATTAGCCAAATATACTTAGTTTTTTTGGATATTTTTTCTGAAATAAATAGTTTTTAAATGAATTTATTACTTATAAAAGCTTATTAAATCAATTTATCAATTGTCCTTATTATAAAATCAGAAAAACTAAAAGAAACAAAATTAAGGTTAATATTACCTCGAAAGTAAATTATTAGATTATACTGAACTATTTATGAAAATATTTATATGTTAATATTTGTTGAAAATTTTATTTAAACATTATTGAAAAATAATATTTACTTACCTATAAATTTTTCTAAATATTTAAAAGGAGACACTTACTGAGGTATTACTTTATGTGTCACTCTCAACAACATTTATAAACTACGTGACCCACAGTTAGGTCATATGATCTAACTTTTGTCCTAATTATGGGTCAGTATTTTTTTACTTAAAATAATTAAATGACAATTTTTGTTGAATATGTATTTTTTATTTTCTTTAATGTGTGTGTGTGTGTGTGTGTGTGTGTGTGTGTGTGTGTGTAAAATTATTTTTATATATCAATAATATTAAAATTCATATTATTTTAGCTTATATAACGTAATAGTACATTAAATACACTCTACTAAGAGTATCATAATTTCAAGGAATTATTAAAGAAGGTAACGTTCCGCTTTTTTTCTTAAATATCAGCAATGATTGAGAAAATAATTTCATGTTACAATAATTACAAAAAAATTAAAGAATGCAGAAAAAATTTTCCGTAATTTTATTTATATATGTATATCTGTAAAACATTTAATTTTGCAAATCTAACCCATAATTAGGACTCGACCCATAATTGGGTCTGTCACCTTAGTTCAACATTATATTTTACAGCAAATTATTGCAAACGCTATTGCCTCATATCGCGTATAAAATAAAAGAGATCTATACGCGCACTGTTTTTTCATCACTTTAACGGAATTTCAACGAGGCAACAACAAACCGTCCGTCTATTACGTGACTTTGCATTTCTAGTTGAACAAACGGATTTGAGAGTGTGTGGCGAGTCATACAAATAAACACGCGCGAATTTATAGAACGGGAAAGCACGTATGTGCGGCGCAGGTCATTCCTTTTTACCGGACCTTATGGTTTCGCGGTCTGTCGAATAGTCATCAAGCGGGTCTCGGTGATGCAAAGCGCGTAACGGTAAAGTATTTTTTTTTTTCTAAATCGTTAGATATTCTCACGAAAATTTTCATGGACAAAGTGATTAAAAATAAAATCCGTCGAATAGTGTTTAACAGTAATTATTTATTAATCAGATCGACGTCGAATGGTACGCTTTATTTAGTTGCCCCTTGAAATTTGACAAGTTCAAACGCTCTTCAAACGGATATCTTTTTCTGAATATTCTACAAGCAAGAGCTATATAGGGCGAAAAAAAATGAAAGACGGAAAATGGAACGATCGGGTGACATTGAATGTGGGTGGTATTCGACACGAGACGTATAAAGCAACGTTGAAGAAAATCCCAGCGACCAGATTGTCACGGTTAACGGAAGCGTTAGCGAATTACGATCCAGTTTTGAATGAATATTTTTACGACAGGCATCCAGATGTTTTCGCACAAGTGCTCAATTATTATCGCACTGGAAAGCTGCATTATCCCGCGGACGTGTGCGGTCCGCTCTTCGAAGAGGAATTGGAATTTTGGGGTCTCGATTCAAACCAGGTTGGTTTGATACTTTTGCCCCAAATAAATTCATAACGTTATTTGTTAACTAATAATCGCAAATTATATACATACAGATACATTAAAAAATAATATCATAGGATACACATACGGCATCAATATTACAAAATACATATATTATGAATATAAAATCCAATAATTTTGTGTCAATATTCTGTCAATTATTTAAAGCAGCTCCAATCACGCTTGCAATCTGTGACGCATCAGCGATTAATTTTAATATAAATTTAATTTCTCTTTTATTCTATTAAAATAATAATTGTAATTAGCGTCAAATAGCGTTTTCTGAAGAAATTAGATTAGGAAAGAAAGAGTATCGTTGATCTATCTTTTAAATTAAAATTATATGTTTTCTTTCACGCATAAATTGAAGAGGATTTGAAAAAGTTAATAGTGTGGTAAGAAACATCACTATTTCGCAGATACTTGATCAAAATTAGAAAATTACAAAATTCAAAACTATATATAGAAGTTATTTGAACAAAATACTTTTTATATATCTTATTATTGCAAACTCTTTATATATATTGTTTTATATAATCCATATAGAAATAATTTGATATAATTTATAAATAATATATTGCTTATGAAATACTTTAATAGTCTCTTAATTAAGATGACTTTCTCTAGGTAGAGCCTTGTTGTTGGAGCACATATAGCTCACATCGAGATACGCAAGCCACGCTGGCAATCCTCGATAAGCTCGACGTCGAGGGTGAAAAGCTCAGCGATGAAGAAATCGCTCGGATTTTCGGTTTCGAGGACGAGTATCGTAAAGGGACCTTAACGAAATGGCAAAGATTACGGTCTCGCATCTGGATTCTTTTCGATGAGCCGTATTCTTCAGTAACGGCCAAACGTATAGCCTGCGTATCGGTGTTCTTCATTTGTCTGTCGGTACTTTGTTTCTGCATCAAGAGTCACGTGCCGGTGGAATCACTGAGGAATGACTATGAAGATCTGAGGGAAAACTGTTCGAATAATGCTGAAATCTTCACTGGTTCTCATCGAGCGTTTTTTTATCTGGAACACGCTTGTAATGCTTGGTTCACTATGGAAATAGCACTCCGCTGTCTTGTACGATCTTATTGTATCTACTTTAATCATCATCGTTAATTACATTTTGCTGAATATTTGAGTTCTATTCTGTGCGAGATAATCGAATAATGTGTATATCTTCATTGAGTCAATATTCTATTATAATGCCAACTCTTTCTAATTTATAACCGATAAACTGGGTTATCTCAGGCCGTGATATATATAGGTATAACATAGTGAACACTACGATACTACATAACTTAATTTCAGGTAAGTCCCAGCCTGTGGCGCTTTGCTATGTCGCCGGTCAATGCGATCGATCTAGCAGCGACGATGAGCTTCTACACGGAGTTTCTGGCAAAACCAAACCTTTATCTGGAGCTCCTGTCAATAGCGCGTGTTCTACGACTATTCAAGTTGACAAGGCACTCGCCCGGACTTAGAATCCTTATCCACACCTTTAAGGCGTCCGCCAAGGTGTTGGCCTTACTAGTCTTCTTCCTCGTACTAGGGATCGTGCTTTTTGCCAGTCTCATATTCTATGTCGAACGCCTGCAGGTACATTTCTAGTTTCACGAGGAATAGAACTAAAGTTTTTACACAGTTCTGAGTGCGGTTTAAATAAAGCGGTAGGACTTTTATAGTAGAATCCGCTGAAAGTTCAGTCTTCCATAAAAACAAATTTTTAGAACTTGGTCTTATAGAGACTTTAATCTCGGCTCTTCTTTCAGTATAATAATTTGGATCATATGTGAACATGTATTAATAGTAAAAATGAAATGAAATAATAAAATGAAATAAATTTAAGAAGATTTGAGTCTAGAGTAATTGATCTCTGATCTTTGAGAGCAGAGATTACATTTAATATTCTCGCAAAATTTGCGAGATGCCAAAGTTATATCCTGGCTTTTTTATGTCATATTGCAACACTTTGCAGGAAAATCCCAATAACGATTTTGACAGTATACCACATGGTTTATGGTGGGCCTTAGTTACTATGACTACTGTAGGCTATGGCGACATGACACCGAAAACTTTTCCCGGCATGTTTATCGGCGGATTATGCGCTCTCGCAGGTGTCCTGACTATCGCCCTTCCAGTTCCGGTTATTGTCAGCAACTTTTCCATGTTCTACTCGCACACGCAGGTGCTCGCATTATATCCGTTGCTCTAATTATATACACCTGGGCATGCCTATTAATTTATATATAGCCGTCTGATCGCAATAAAGTAGAAATTGATTTTATAAAAATTAGACATGAATTTTACACAAAAAAGTAAAATTTTCAGGCGCGCAGCAAGCTACCAAAACAAAGAAGAAGAGTTCTACCAGCTTCTCCAAGACGAACGAGGTCGCCGTATCAGAATTATGTTGACAGCGAGGATCATCAATTTCTATCGACTTCAGCTTCTAAATCAATAATGGACTTAACACCTCGATCAACCACTGCTGAATTGGAAGATGTATTACAATTACAGGTATCACATATCAATTATATGTTACATAAATTATTTTATAAATAATTCGTAAATATCTTTTTACATTTATGTAATTTTATTTATTACAGCCAAACATAGATATTTCAGTTGAATCCAACAGAAGTCTCAATCAAAATGGAAACAATACAATCAATCAATTTAATAGCAAAATGCATCTTCAAGGATTTAAGAACAAAATGCCCCATATACCCACTTGCATATCTATTTCTGATACTTTTGTGATGATATCAGAAAACAATTGAAATATCAATAAAGAAAGTAGTCTTATATGATTACGATTCGTAGTAGCGGTAAATTATTTGTTAAATATATTGAATGAAATTGAATAAAATAAGAAAGGCTATACAAAATTTGTAGTCAAAGAATAATAAACAAACATTTTGTTCAATATTAAAATGAAGAAAGTTTCGCCATTTTGCCAATTATTTCCGGTAATGGTGCACTTATCCGCACAATTAATTTCTTAAATTAACTTGATAATTAACTTAATTATTTTAATGAAGAAAGTAGCGGAAAATAAGTTTATAAACTTTCGACACCGAGTTTCAGAAAGTTCAAGGCGGATAAAGGAGGACGACATCTCGAGATAGTATCGCGGATGATAGGTATTATCTTCGGGTTATTGAACGTTAATCCTCTTCATTCGCGGCTAATGGATGAGTGTCAGGGTTGTTCTCACGGCGTAAATTCGGTACACATTCGTACTTGGGAGTAAGGCTGCCCCTGAGGAGGCAACAGCGCGCAAGCGTAAGCCATCGACCGGTGGAGAAATTCGCTTGAGAGTAGCGACGACCCCACTCGAGCAGAGCAACCCACCCCGCGCGGCCTCGGGGTATACCTTGTAACCCATACGTGAGACGTGTCGTGTAAACGCGACACCCCGTCTACGCACGAGCATCGTATTCGTACTTCGTAACAAGTACTGATACATCTTTCTACTTCACCGACCCTCCTCGGGCATGGCTCTTTCGTCAAACTCGATTCGAGTCGTTGCCTTGGCAGGCAATTCTGATTTTCTGAAGAGACTGCTACCGTTGGTCGATTAACGATCGCCCATCTAGTATTATCTGTCAAGTTGGTTCGCATAAATTATACGAAATTGCAAAAAGACAGAGAAAAGAAAAAATATATTTCGCATACAATTTTTAAGTTTACATTTGAGAATATTTTAGTTGGAGAAAGGAATCTTTGATATTAATCTTTTTATGACGTGATTTTTCATTCTGTTGATTTTGTATGTTTACAATGTTGATTTTTCAAGGAAATATTATTTATAGTGATTTTGGAATTTTGTTGATTCGCTGAATATTCATCCCAAGAACTTACTTGATATACTTAAAATGCAATATGAGTAATTTAAACATTTCTGCCTACATCTTCTTCGAAAGTTTGCATACGTCATTACAGCAGAATTGATTATTTCCTCAGATATCTATAACGACGTCGTAACTTTAAACTTTAAAAAGTAATATGAAATTCGCGGAATATGTCGATTACTTTTCATGTATCTTTTATTCTAATTTTTTATTTATAAAAAAGGATTATATTATTAAAAAAATTTTATCTAATTTTAATTTTCTCAATATTGCCTGATTTATGAGACAATGATGAGAACAAAGTCCGTTAAGAAGATAAATGAAGAGATTTGTCAAATACTTTCCGTTATTCCGGAACAGATTGTACAGATTGAAGGATAAAAAATGAGCCGCCTGTTCCCAAGTTAATGAAACGTATGATCGATACAGGATCATTTTTATCATAAATTGAAAAGAATCTGGAAAATCAGTCGACATGTTCTTACTATCGAAAGCTGTAGCCCACCTTTTACACATTTATATTGCGCGATATGCAGTAGAAATGGATAAAGAGAAAAGAAAGAGTAGATGGGAAAAGAAAAGAAGAATGGGACGAAGACAGATGTTTTATGAGCTATAAAAAGCGCGGAACGACAGGGGTAATTCCGATCTCTCCCACGGGTTTTGACCGTCTCACGGCGAAAAATCGCAATCTCGTGGAAAGTTAAATCGAAGGGGCAGTAGAAGATGATCGCGTGACCTAAAAAGAAAATATCCATCGTAATCGACTTAGTCTTGTCGAATTTGAAATTAAACAAAGCGAGAACGTCGAATCGCATGATTTTAATCGTGCATGTGGCCTTGGGAAAGAGACGGTTAATTTCAGATAAAAATCGATATACTAAATCATATAAGAGAAATGATATAAGGGGATAATCATGAATTTCACACGGGCAAACCTTACAATATCCGTAATCCAATAATATCGATTTTTTTTTAAATTTTGCATATGGGAGATTTATGTCCACCGCAGGTATGCTTAATGGATGTTTAATAAAATATCTATTAGATATCCAATCTTTTATTCAGACTTGCAGATATTAATTAAATATTCACGTTTATCGCTGCTAAAGAAATATTTTATATAAAAATAAGACAATTTTTCGTGCAAAAATAGACTGAAATTGCGAAAATTCTTTATTAAGTTTAGTTTCATAAGGAATTGTGTCACTGAATTATCATCATTCTTCATTGAAGAAACAAATTTAGACAAGTAAAAAATATATAATATCATATAAAATATAATAAATATAAAAATATAATATATAAAATATATAATATCATATATTAATTATTATTTGTGTTATACAGTGTTCCTAATACCTCTCTTAAATTTTGTTTTAATCACTCGAGTTTTATTATCTAATTTTGATTTATCAAATACATATGTTTCAAGTACCACAAAACATCTTATTGCATCATCAAATAATGAAGAGAAAGGTTGCAATGTCCAAAGGAATAACAGTACCATAGCCAAAAAGATCAATCATAACAATCCCAAGCCCACGTGAAGAAAATCACGAGTTTCTCGCAAAATACTACACGGAGAAAATTTTATATTAAAAATTACTGTGTATGGCAGTAGCCGTGGACTATTGTTGGAATTATAAAAATTTTTACTATGTAAAACAATATGAAAAACATGCCATGGACTGTTGTTGGAATTATAAAAATTTTTACTATGTAAAACAATGAAAAACAGTAAAAATTTTTATAATTCCAGCTATAGTCCACGACTACTGCCATACAATAGTAATTTTTAATATAAAATTTTCTCCGTGTATGCGGAACGTTTACATCTCGTTTTAACATCTCAACACTAATTGACTCACACACCGTCCGTGCAATTGTGGAGTACGCTGTTACAAGATAACAGCAATGGAATAGCATTCGAATATATTTTTCTGCCTTCGGGACGAGCCCACGGTCAGGAGACGCGTTCGTCGAGTGCGAGACTCGAGGAGGCGGCCGGCTTAATAACTCCGGAGGTAACTTTAAGTCATCACCTCGGTCACCAACTTGGTCCAACTCGAGGGCCACTTCGACGAGGTCTCGTCGCGACGTAACGCGCACGAAGCGGATGCGCGCGCTCAACCCCCGCACGCCGTCGCCGTCGCGACGCCAACCCCCACCTCGACGACGACGACGCCGCCGACGCCGCCGCTGCCGTCCTTCGTCGGCAGAGACGACGTCGTTTTCGTTCGCGATCTCAGTTCCGTACGCGCGACGAGCCGCAGCCGAGCCGCCCCTCGGGAGACCCGCGTCTCATCCGCCTGTCGGTCGGTCACGGGGACGACGCGAACCGGCGACGATGACGGGCCGTCTATGACGGCGTCGGGTGGCACCGCGATGAAGGCCCGACCGTTCCGCCGATGATCCATTCGCGAATACGGCGACGGGGAAAACGCCCTCTGCCTTCGCGGCGCGTTCCCTGCCTGACCTGACCTTTTGCTGGAGACAGAAAGAGAAAGAGAGAGAGAGAGAGAGAGAGAGAGAGAGAGAGAAAGAGAGAGATAGAGATAGGGTGAGGGAGGGTGGAAGAACGAGAGGAGTCGAGCGAGGGGACTCGTGCTTCGTGCGAACGCAGGACGTAGCACGCAGGACAACATAGTGCCTATTGTGCGAGACCACCCGTCAACTCGGTGCACCTCCGCGGAGCGCCATCGCCATCGTCGCAGCTCGGCGACATGGAGAATGCGGGGAATCGGAGCGGTGCCGTCGAGATGTCGCGGAAGATCTCCGAGACATGAAGAGAGCGCGACCGAGGGTGGGTATTCGCCAGTTCCAGGAGAGGAGAGATTTTTTTCAGGGGAGGATCTCGAGACGTTTGTAACCGAGGGTCGAGGGAAACGGAACGCTTGCGTGCCCGAGTGGAAACGTGTCGATCACGAGGGTATCCCTCTGGGGGATGCTTCGGGGGTGAAGGGGGGGTGGGGTGGGGAAGGAGGAGAGCACGAACACGCGCCGACCCCACGAGTGTTCGGAAACGTGAATGCGTTTAAGCCCTTAGGGGGCTGGAATCTTTTGTGAATTAATCCCGCTCATCAGCCGATAAACGCGAGTCCATCCGCGAGTCCTGCCGCGGGTTACCAAATTAACCGTACGCAACGTTCGGCGCCGATCGTTCACGTCACTATCGGGCGCTCGTTTGAACCAGTCGATTCGCCTGACCTACTCCAGTACTTCCAACATTCGCTCCGCTCGTTCTCATTGATTTCTCGGATCGCCCTCGGATCTCTCCTTTGATCGCGGCCCCGCGAGCCTCGCAGTGCACCGCCGCCGGCTCGACCGCCTCGAGTACGGCGCGGTCCCGTCAGGTCCCAGTCGAGTGGCTCCGACGACTCCGCTCCGGTATACTCGCGGGGTTCCATCCCGCGTACATCTCGCCGCCGCGCGTCGGAATAGCCGCGTCGGAGGCGATGCCGAAACGGAGCCGCGGGTGGTAACTGGTAATGTCGACGAGCATACGGGGCGCAATATATCGGCCTTTCGTTGCACGCAGACTATCGATTCTCGCGCGACAAGGGGCTGGCCGCCGACGCCGCCTGACGCCGCCACCGCCACCGTCACACCGTCTCACCGTCGTTCCCGACGAGCTTAATTTGTAGCTCGGCCCTCGGCCATGGACAAACGCCTCGTTAGGCGCTAGGCCTGCGTAAGAACGGGGAACGCGCCCTCCAGCTCGCCTCTCACGGTCGATCATCCGAAATGCCGCTCTCGCTTCTCGCTCGTGCACGTGCGAAAATACGTTGCTGATGACGTCACGGGAATGCGCCCCGACCTCGAAGATTCGATCGGATTTCGTCGTTGCTAGACGTCGCTTCCCGCCGCACCGTCCCGTCCCCGCCGCCACGCTACCGCGGCTGACCGGCGGCGGCGGCGGCGGCGGCGGCGGCGGCTGGCGATCAGGGTTGATTTAGAGTCGCGTCCATGCGCGCTAATTCGAGGACTCAGGCACATCGACCTCGCTCGATCAGACGATCCGCATCGCCCGATAGCGCACGCCGGGGTCCCGCCGTGTATCTTTGTATCTCTGGCAGGTGGTCCGCTCGACGTGACGCATCCCGAGCGCGTGATTTGATAATCCGGACAGCTCAACTCGTCCAGGGACAGTCGCGAGCCACATTGTTTAGCCTCTATAACTGCTGCAACTTTGCACAGTCGGCATACAAAGCGACAGCGCGATTGAAAAACCGATACACCTGTCCCTTTGATTTCACGCGGTGCTTTCTTTATACGGTTCCGCTTTTTTTTTTTTTTTTTACGCGGTGTATAAAAGATTACACACAGGCAAACGTTTCAGAATACGGATCACCTCGTGGACATTTTCCAAACTTGGCTATTTCGGGTAGCGGCTACTACAGGCTTAAACGCAAGGGCGTTCGCAGGATTTTTTCCAGGGGGGGGGGTACGATTCAAAATATTACTTCCAGAATTAGAATACTTATAATTTGAAATGTATACACCTTTTGAAATTATAATCCTATGGATTGGGGCAGAGATCGGCAAGATTAGCACAACTTTGTCCTTCTTTTTATTCAAAGGGAGAACAAATGCTTAATTTCTTGTTAATTCCAGGGGGGGGGGGCAAATGACCCTTCTTGCCCCCCCCCCTGCGGACCCTAATCCTTAAACGTACACACAGGCAAACGTTTCAGAATACGGATCACCTCGTGGACATTTTTCAAACTTGGCTATTTCGGGTAGCGGCTACTACAGGCTTAAAAACAAGGGCGTTCGCAGGATTTTTTCCAGGGGGGGAGGGGTACGATTCAAAATATTACTTCCAGAATTAGAATACTTACAATTTGAAATGTATACACCTTTTGAAATTATAATCCTATGAATTGGAGCAGAGATCGGCAAGATTAGCACAACTTTGTCGTTTTTTTTATTCAAAGGGAGAACAAATGCTTAATTTCTTGTTAATTTCAGGGGGGGGGGGCAAATGACCCTTCTTGCCCCGCCCCCTGCGGACACTCATGCTTAAACGTACACACAGGCAAATGTTTCAGAATACGGATCACCTTGTGGACATTTTCCAAACTTGGCTATTTCGGGTAGCGGCTACTACAGGCTTAAACGCAAGGGCGTCCGCAGGATTTTTTCCAGGGGGGGGGCACGATTCAAAATATTACTTCCAGAATTAGAATACTTATAATTTGAAATTTATACACCTTTTGAAATTATAATCCTGTGGATTATAGGGCAGAGATCGGCAAGATTAGCACAACTTTGTCCTTTTTTTATTCAAAGGGAGAACAAATGCTTATTTAATTTCTTGCTGATTCCAGGGAGGGGGGCAAATGCCCTCTCTTGCCCTTCCCTCCCCTGTGGACGCCTATGCTTAAACGTACATGAAAAGGAATATGCTGCTTAAATCGAGAGGCGGATCTAATATAAAATTTTAATAATTTCTCCCTCTCGGCTATAAATAGTAATTAGTTTCCCTTTATAGCTGAAAATATAATTTGTGACTGTCTATCATTATAGAATCTAGAAACTTTTAGTTGTTCTTGATTATTAATTAACGTATTGTTTCTCTTTAATTACGCGCTGAATGATGCAAAATGTATGCTCGCCCTCTCAGATTGGGTTTAGAATTAAAATATTATTTTTGAAGTCATTTTATAATTAAAACACGACCAACGGGGGTTTGTCGGTACATCAGGCGCGCATAATTAGTAGCTGCAGATGTATTGATGTCCAGGGAAGGTTACTTAAAAATGTCCTGCCCGCGAGACGCTTACGTGTAAATAACTTAACAAAAAATAATTGATTCGGAAATCTGATGAACCCGAACACGTTCACGTGAATGAGACAATTACAAGTGAAATATTTACAAGTTTTGTAACTAAAAATCCTTTTAATTCAATTTAAATCTTTTGTGATTTTGTATATTCCGATATCGCATGTATTTTAATCCTAACCGCATAATTGTTGAAATATTATTTTTGAAATATTATTTCCACAATGACAGCTTTAACGCGCCACATTTCTGGCAGGAATTATTTTTCTCACAGCACAGCATTTCCTGTTCGCTGCATCGTGAATGCGAGATGAAAAAGTTAGATGAATACAGTCCTCCCAGAGATATGGGATTTAAAAAGCCGGAACGATTCTATCGCTAGTATTTATTAGAAGTATTTATTAGAAGCGGATTCCTAAATCATACAATATCGGTGCATGAGAGACTTTTTGATTAAATATCAAATGTCTGCACAATTATCGCGAACAGTAACGTTAAATAGAGCAGCTTTCGTATTCCGATTTGCGCGGCCGTCGTCGGTCTTTGAAACGCAGGATTTGAAGCAGCAATGACACTATTATGACACTTTCCGTCGGCTACGCCATGTAATCCAAATGAGATTATAGGGATGTCAAAGCAACCGGTCGGTAAAACCGGGGTGATATATTACGATAAAATCATTACGCGTAGAATGCTTCACTTGATCCTTTTAGGCACTATCCGCACACGTGAACGGACGTGATTTTAACGTGACGGAATAAGATCATAAATTGCACGTTTTGCATTTCAATTTGAATTGAACCGCACAGTCGGCTATTATTGCACAAATGCCAACAAAATGCTAATGAATTATTCACGTTACAACGAGACAGAAACGCGAATCCGTCCGATAAATGAAACTCTTTCGAGTGTCCGCGTTTTATTCCAGAAATTATGTTACATGCTCGAAACAAGATTTAAATTAAGAGAACGATTGGTCCAAAGTCAATTTCTAGTTTAAATAAGTTAATTTTCAATTTACAAGAGTGTAAATCGCATCAACCTTGATTGAGCTTTAGGAAGGTTAATCGGATAAAATCAATAGGATCCTGGCGATGGGGGGGAGACGACAGTTTTTCCATCTAATTTTGGATCACGCGACGGAAGCGCTAATTGTTCGCAGATCGCATGGGTTTCTTTAAGTCGGGGCCGGCGGTAGCAGAGCCGTGATCAAAATGAACTTGATTAACATGGACGCGGAGAACCGCGTGGTTCTGAACGTGGGCGGAATCCGGCACGAGACGTACAAGGCGACCCTGAAGAAGATCCCGGCGACGAGGCTCTCGAGACTGACCGAGGCCCTCGCGAACTACGACCCGATCCTCAATGAGTACTTCTTCGACAGACACCCGGGTGTCTTCGCCCAGGTACTCAACTACTACCGCACCGGGAAGCTGCACTACCCCACGGATGTGTGCGGCCCGCTTTTCGAGGAAGAGCTCGATTTCTGGGGGCTCGACTCGAATCAGGTCGAGCCATGCTGTTGGATGACCTACACGCAGGTATATCGTGAATAATGATCTGACTCGTGCACGTGTCTAATCACGCCTAAGCGTGGCTGCACGCAAAATCAGCGAAACGTACGCGCAAATTTATGTATAATGTGATGTACAGTACGTTATACAGACACGAAAGTTAAAGTACACGAGATGGACCGTGAGGTGACCGGTAAATCTTTCCAGCAAGTTTAATAAATTAAAATGACAAATGGTAACAGACTCGTAATATATGTAACCCTTTTGTTCGGAATGATCTGCCAAATATACTGGAGAAATTTATCGGTGATTTATCATATTGTCTAAAAACATACTGTACGTCTTTTACTATCATGCTCATGAATTTGCCACAATTTTAATGCACAATATTAACATCTTTCACTTAAATGCCTTTAGTTATTACTGTTTTTTAATGGCAATTAATTATGATATTATTTCTAGAATTTACTTAGTACAAAATGTGTGATTTCACATACATTTTACTTAACTTGATTCCAATAGGAGACTATACTATAGGATCATTTATTTAATAACAGCGCTAAGATGGAAAAGATAGATAAATAATAAAAAACATAAAAAAATAAATATCAAGTATTAGTGAAAGAAACTCTCTTTTTCTACTTGCCTTCTTTCTTATCATCTTAGAAATTGATAAATATGAGGAAATGCATGATCCAATAGTACATGGTCTAAAAGGATACCGTTAGCAAATAGAATCTGAGAACTAGTTCGGATATAGCGATGTGGGATAGACTCAAGTAAACGTACATGCAGCATCGGACGAATCCGCCGGTAAGGCTGATCAAAGCCGAGCAGATTTCTTTATCACTCACGCGAGGAGGCACACAACGGCTCGCGTATGCTTTTCACGCGCGCTTTATCTGTCCCAAGGCAAAGCACGAAAGAAAGCACACTCGAGAAAGAGTTTCGCAGGTACGAATAACAATCGTTGTTGCATCTGTCTCTCTTCCCATCCCCCTCGCCCCGACGCCCTTGCAGCACCGGGATACGCAGGAAACGCTGACGGTCCTCGACAGGTTGGATCTCGATACCGAGAAGCCCACCGAGGAGGAACTGGCCAGGAAATTCGGTTTCGAGGAGGCGTACTACGAGGGAACTTTAACGTGGTGGCAGAAGCTCAAGCCTCAGATGTGGTCACTTTTTGATGAACCTTATTCCTCCGTCGCAGCTAAGGTACGATTTGAGTTTAAAGACGTTGATCTAGAGTATATACTTTACATATGCTATACTATCGTTAAGCAAATAATTATGATACTAATAAGGATGCTAATTTGTATAAAATTATTGAACTCTTCCTGCTATAAAAAATATTTTTTTTTCCGTTTTTTTCTATTTTTTAAATAAATTTTAACTAATATGCATCTATTATATTTATATGTGAAAAGTTTTTTGTAATTATAAACTTAACTATATTTTACTTTATTAATATAATATTACACTTTATTAATATACACTACTCAAAAAGAAATAGGAAACACTTTTCATACCCTAAAAATTAGGCTATTTTCAAACCGCTGCAACTCGGGCGAAAAATCATCGTAGATAAAAGTTTAAAAAAGCATTTTAAAGCTTGAAGTTTCAACTTTTACAAGTTATCGGTCATTTTTTAAAATTTGATTATCTTTCTTGTTCTGTGCTTTAAAAAAGAACACATTGTTTTTTTCTTTAAAATTACGCACTTTTGACACTTTGCTACTCGATCAAAAAATTTCTCTCCAAAAATTCGACTCAAGTTCCATAAACTACAACTTTTTACCTACAAAACGCTTTTTTAAAAATTCTACAACTTTTTTGGAGAGAAATTTTTTGATCGAGCTGCAGAGTGTCAAAAGTGCGTAATTTTAAAGAAAAAAACAATGTGTTCTTTTTTAAAGCACAGAACAAGGAAGATAATCAAATTTTAAAAATTGACCGATAACTCGTAAAAGTTGAAATTTCAAGCTTTAAAATGCTTTTTTAAACTTTTATCTACGATGATTTTTCGCCCGAGTTGCAGCGGTTTGAAAATAGCCTAATCTTTAGAGTATGAAAAGTGTTTCCTATTTTTTTTGAGTAGTGTATAATATTTGTTTCTTTTTCGTATCGTCATGAAAAGTTTTCTGTAACATTTACGAATCGATGTGTTTGGATCTTTCAGATAATCAGTATAGTCTCCGTTTTCTTCATCTGCGTTTCGATACTTTCGTTTTGCTTAAAAACCCATCCGGACATGCGAGTGCCGATAATCGTGAATCGTTCGGTAAGGAGTGACAACGAGACGTCCTGGGTGCTGGACAAGACTCGCACCAATGCCCACGATGTCTTCTTTTACATCGAATGCGTCTGTAACGCCTGGTTCACCTTCGAGTTTTTGGTACGTATCACCGCGAGCCCGAACCGTTGCGACTTCATCAAGAGCTCGGTGAACCTGATCGACATGGTCGCGACCCTGAGTTTCTACGTCGACCTGGCGCTGCAGAAGTTCGCGGCCCACCTGGAGAACGCCGATATCCTCGAGTTCTTGAGCATCATACGCATAATGAGGCTGTTCAAGCTCACACGCCACTCCTCGGGCCTGAAGATCCTGATACAGACCTTTCGCGCCTCGGCGAAGGAGCTCACGTTGCTGGTGTTCTTTCTCGTCCTCGGCATTGTCATCTTCGCCAGCCTCGTGTACTACGCGGAGCGCACCCAGTTCAATCCGAAGAACGACTTCAAGAGCATACCCCTTGGTTTGTGGTGGGCCCTGGTGACGATGACGACCGTCGGTTACGGGGACATGGTGCCGAAAACGTATATCGGGATGTTCGTCGGCGCGCTCTGCGCATTGGCCGGTGTCCTCACGATCGCCCTGCCGGTGCCCGTGATCGTTAGCAACTTTGCGATGTATTACAGTCACACGCAGGCGCGAGCCAAGCTACCGAAGAAGAGACGCCGTGTATTGCCGGTCGAACAGCCACGTGTGAGGGCACCCGGCGCGCCGCCCGGCGCGGCCGGCGGGCCCGGGGCCATCGGGCACCCGGGCTGCGGCCAACAAATGTCGCACTTGCAGTCCAGCGGGGGTACGGTTACCACTGGGCCCCACGGCCTCGGCATGGGCCAAACGCCCGGCGTCGGATGCACTGGCGGCGGCCAAGGACCGCAGAACCGGAGAATGAACGCCATTAAGACGAATCATCCGAAGGATCCATTCGCCACGAAAACAGGTAACTCGAAGGCGTTCAGTCATTGAGGTGTTTTGCACGATTCGTGAGCTCGACTTTTACTTAACTCATTAGTCTACCTAGTACGCAACGGGAGGTACATGATACACATTAAAGAAAGATTAGAATAAATGTTGCAACTGGCACACAATTTAACTCTTTAAACTGTAGCTTGAGAATTCTCTTTTACATACAGGCCACTTACAATTCTGACCAATTTAACGTGTTTAACTGTGAACAATTAATTCGACAAAATAACTGAATTCGGGACACGCTCGTTTATAGATTATCATATTCGTTTGTGGTGAGTTTTATATTTTATCCTTATTCATGTAAGACCGACTCACGCGATGAATTTTACTTGGACTTTTAGATAACTTATCTGAAAGTTGTTCAAGGCAAAGTTGATCTGGCTGATTGTTTTAAAATTCATATCAATCGTGTTATCGTTAATTATTCGTATGGATTACTGACGACGCGGGCTGAATGAAAGAAATGGCAGATCATAGAAAATTAACGTAAATCACAATTTATGAAATTCTGATTGTCTGAAATGACTCGTTTTTCATTTATAATCTATCTAAATAATCTCTTCTATAGGCCGACGAGTTTAAATTTCGCGTGTTTAATACTTATGCCGTGCACAAGACATAAAATGGAACATTGCAATAGAACGCGCGTACAGTCATACTTGCATATGCATTTAGCGCATAATTAACAAATACATATACGAACAAGTATAAAACAAAAGCGCGAGATTCAGATATATTACTAAATATCAGTTTACTCCTCTAATGTGCCCTACTTAATTTCCATTTTACGTGAAAATCGCGTATAACAGAATTCGGAATGATAACGAAGTCTTGCAAACACGCAATAGTAATACGATAATTCTTACGTCATTTTACGTAAGAAAGAGATCTCTCAGTATTTTTGAAAACTGCGTGCAACGAGAGAAAATTATTGGCATAAATGATACGGGGCCGTTTTGAGTCGCGAAGTGCATCAGAAGATCGATGAAAATGGCAAACTCGACAGAAATAGCCGAGTTCGCGATTTCGTGAATCTCAAGCGTCGACCGAACCGGACAATCTCTAGTGTCTCTTTTTCTTTTTTTTTTCTCATATGGTGGGTTGCAGAGGAAGACCGGAGGAATTGTAACCTACGAACCAACGGGACCAAGAGAGCCGGAGGTTTGGATTAACCATTTGCGGTCGTAGCGTGCTCAGACGTGGGTATCTCTCACAACTGGTCGGAATTATTTTGGAGCGAACGGCGCGGCGTGTACACACCTATAATCAAAGATTGTCCTGTAAAATCCCGTAAATTCCATTAGGCATGCTTCGGCAAAGGGGCAAAGAAATGTAAAAAACGATACCTCGCTGCATCGAAGCATCACGGCTTCCGTTGCCCATTTTCAACGGCTAGGCAAAAATAAACACTGCCGGCGAAGCGTGGCGGCTGAGACCCGACGTACAACCGGAACGGTAAAAATTTCTTGCGGCGGCCGGTCACCGGATATACGACCGCAAAGGGTATATCTATTATTTATCCGGAATGTAGAATTAATAGAAGCGGAAGAGAAACCTACGAAGCTCTGCCTACCAAGAGAAGAGAGATTCGACCCATCCGGGGACACCGTTTCGGACGGTTACCCTCCGTTTCAATCTTAATTCTACATTCGGAATATTATACATATACCGTCGGGACGAAGAGGTGGATGCGAGAGAATCTCTCGGCGGTTATACCACGAGCCATCTATTGATCTAAATAAGCAAATTGTGTAGAAAGTCAAGGAGAATTTGTGTAGCAAGTAGAGAACTTTCCTCCTTCCTTCGCTTCACAATTTGTATTTTTTAATATTCATAAAAGAGATAATACATTTCATTGATAGCGAATAAATGAATCGATGTATCGACACTATATATCGTTCATAATCGAAGAATCTTCTCGAGAAATTCTATATAGATTGTTTTTTCCCTTCGTGCTTTGATATAGTGAACGCCGCAATCTATAATTTTCGCTAGAGAAATTTTGTATTTTTATAATTTTATTGTTCCATCCGCTTTCTTCGTAAATGTCTACTGCAAAAATGACCGTAATCTCTTTTCGAGTGTTTCTTAGCTGAGCGATATCGCGCTAAGTAATTTCGGCTAAATATTATTACGAGTACTAAAGGTAGGCGGATATCTCGTTTTTATATAGAGGCGCGAGAGAATGTCTTCGATATTTATTCCCATCTGCTTTTTCTTCTTCCTTTCTCAGATCTTGTCTTTAATTTCGTCTCGTTCCGAGTATAGCGATTAATACGCAAATGTAAAACGAAAATATCCCACAAGAGCCGAGCAGCCGAATGTCTTATACCGTCCACCAGACCACCGTGTTTGTGACTCACGTAAACATCGCATCACCCATTGCTTCTAAATTTAAGATAGTTGGTGATCTAAGGTACATTGTGGCAAAGGATATGCTGCGCACAGTAGAAACGGGGACGTAAACTTTATTACCTTTGATGCTATATACGTTTCCATTGTCGATATCATCACCCGGTCTATACACATTACCTCGATTAAAAAAGAGAAAAATCGATTACTCATCGTGGAAGAACCTCGTCCTATCTTCCAGCGATCGTCTATATCGCGCGCCTACATTATTTCTATCGTTAGTGCCATTCTCGTGGAACTCGTGTAAACGGTAAATCGAATAAGCGACAGTGGAAATTGCATCCCTGCATTGCAGCTCGTTTTATATAGCGAAGAGATACCGATAGATGCACCGTATCTTTTGGTACACCTCCGTCGTAGATTTTCACACCCATGAACGATACACGTTCACTGCACAGTTTAGCATCGGATGTGTTTTCGCCCGATCCTACGATCCGCGTTCTCACCGCGATGTTTAGCGATAAATGTGGCTGTCTGGTTCCCTCACCATGTCGATTAATTTTTGACATTTTGTGACTGTACACATCGGACAATTTATATATAGCAACAAAATTCGGAATCACGCAGCCACGTTCGTTACTGTAATGCGGCGCTAAATGAGTGGTGAAAATGTGGACACGATGGACGTCGTTATTGACATTCGAGAATCTCGATGCGAATCGGACGGCCACTTTTAGTGGTAAATGCGGTGAGGGTGCGGACCTATATCACTTTGCGCACCGTGAATATCGCCGGGACCAATCCATGAGCTCCTCCCCCACCCAGTATTCGAGATATCGTTTGTAATATCAGCGGAAAAGAACAGCTCCCTGTTCTTGTCCCTCGTGCGCGGAGTCATAGTGCAGCTCCTCCGATAGCAGCGAAGGAAGAGCATCTCTTTTTCCGCGTTACATATACATATATATCTGTTGTGCCTGGGAACAGGGGGTAGAGGGAAGTGCAGGAAGGGACGACAAAAGCATATCATATAGGCACATGTGCGATCGAGTGTACGGATCTCGCGAACAGTCGGCGGACGCTCTATAGACAATCGTCGCTTCTTCGACAAAATTAATCGTACTTACGCGTTTTCGTCTTTCTTCTTTTTTTTCCTTCGGGTGATTCAAGATGCGACAGCCGTTCTATTTTGGACCAAAATTAATCGATCGATTACGTCTTACAAATTCAACAGCGACCATATCTAAACATCTCTGTGTTGTCGTTTTTTATTTCACTTGACTCACGGCACATCTCGACATGACGTAAAAATAAATCATAATCAATACTATCATATTAATGAGACTGTTAAAAAAAAAGAATCTTTTAAGAGACTTCAGCTGTTGGATTAATATCATTCTGCGTGCATTGCAAATTTTATTAAACTGCAAGAATTTTAGTTAGTCGAATAATATGGTATAATACAATAATAATGCAATTATCTCTCCGCGTAGAATAATATAGCTGTATTATTGGCATATGTTACAACCCTGATACTTTATTACGCACAATCGTAACGTTGCTATATATTAAAATACGTATACGTTTACTTCTGTAATTAAGTTTTGTATGGTGCTATGTTACCAAACGCATTCGTACAAATCGAGTGCTTCGATCGAGTGTTCGATCTCATAAATTATTGTCGTTTCTTGTTTTGGTGTCTAAACATTCTGAAGCTTTTTCTTGTCATCGTGTTCTTGGCTTCGCAAATCTTGCCCTTTGATATTTATCTGCTTAAAATGCAATAATATTACTATATTAGTTGATAAGATCTGTTTTTAATTCAGAAATGCACATGCAAATTTCTATGCGTGTCATTTTACAATAAATAAATTACTGCCCGATATATATATTTGCATATAATTTTTAAGTTTCTTAAGCTACATATTGAATCCGTTTATGATTATAGCGTGGTTATATTAGTAGTCAGAAAGAGACGATTGATATATTGATAGGTATGTTGACGGAAAAAATTAATCAAATAACGAAATGAATGTCCTCTCACGCCAAAGGACGCGATTACGTTTGCAGAGAAACTGAGTATACAGTGTTTTTACAAGAGAAAAATATATTGAAACGGATAAAAATTATTCATATTATTATATATAAAACTGAATATTACTGATGGATATGGAAATTGAATGAATAATAAATCCAACATATTTAAATTAGGCTAATATAAAAAGTTGGTAGCAAATTAACATTTAAATAGTTCCTCGAAGTTGATACAGACATTTAATTAAACTATGAGAACTCTTAAGCTCTTTTTAAATCTCCACGCAAATAGAAAATTTATTTTCTTTGCACAGACACGACCGGTTAAATAATAATATTTAGAAAACGTTACATGAAGTTTTATAATTTACTCTTTATACTTTAATTCTAAACATATCAGTTCGAAATTAAAGTTTAACTTATTTTGGGCATAAATGTGGATTTTTAAAAATTGTAAAAAAATATAATTTTAAATTTAATAAACTAATAAAATTTCATGTTTTCTCTCTTAAATTATTTTATAAATATATTATACTTAGACTATTTTTAGTATTCTATAACTCTATATTTTTTATAAATAATCGATATTGCGAAAGTAAATAAACGATAATTTCTTTTTCTTCTTAGCGACTTAATTATGTTTGATACCTGATGTTCTAATATTTAAATCTTCTTGATCAATTCAATCGTTTCATCGTTATAAAAAAAACGCATACGAATTCATCACGAATAAACTTTTATTTTTTGCATAAAACGTAAAAATCCAAAAGAAGTTTCCGATATCCCAAACCGTTTCGGAGATATTCGCGCGTTACACTTTTCGCGAAATCGAATACGTATATCACCTCCGTTGGTCATGCCTAATAAGGTGTATGAATAATTTGTTGGTGGAAGACCGTTTTCTACATTTGTCCTCATTTATATGCGGTGCTATCGGCTTGAGTTTGCTCGCTGCTCACAATTGCCCCGATTCTTTGTGCCTTAAAGACTGGATTTCATACCCAGGGTTGCATCGACTATGCATCGGCTGTGTTACGTCTTTACCACTTAATCATTAGGGACTGTACACGATCTATGCTGTGGTCGTGCTGTCCACGCAGTTGCTATGTTGAACAACTCTGAGAAAGAGATATACAGGAAAATTAATACTCGCGCAATCCTCGACACGGTTCGCCGATAAACAAGTCGAAGTATCATCGGGTCACTGCATTGTATTAGCAGCAATTTTTGTGATATCGATGCTCCGAATCAGATTTTTTAACGCGCATTTTCTAGCTCGTCTTTCTAATTCAAAAGATATGTCCAAAAAAAAAACACATATACTTATATTTATAAAAGAAAATTAGATAAATCTTAAAACCAATTTAGAAGTAATAATTTTAAAAATATATTTAAATTTTAGTAGAAAGTGTAGAATGTGTTTTGTCTTTTATTTGGCCACTTTGCGCCCACCTATCCCGTTTCGTATACACGTAAAAGCGATAGGAGAGTACGTTGGAACGCGTGTCTCAAAAATCATCTTTGAAACGCGGAGCAATAGAACGATCCAAGTGCAATCCACGTGTAAATTGAGACAGGTGCAAATGGATGTTTGCATATTATTCGAATGGAAATAACACGCCTGCAATTTCCTGTGGCGCACAGCACGGCGGGTACAGAGCCCGGTTATGCAGCCCTGCAAGTGGAAGCCAGCCATAATTCGACCCTGACTAGACTATATCCCGTATCGGCGATACGAGTACGTCCACGCACACATACGTTATATTTCACGGAATGCTCGCATGCATGCTGCAATATTCAACGCTGTTGACTCGAAATAAGAGAGCGGGAGAGCGGCGCGCGGAGCTTTTGCGTTAGATCGATGCCGGAGACCCCCCAAATATCCCTTCTTTCCTCCGCGGACCCTAACCAGGAGAAACGGAGACCACTTGAATTCAACGCGCGCCTACAGCCTACATCCCAGGCTGTCCCGAGCCGTGTCGTAACGTTCAGCCGATACTTTCGGCTCCCCTCGCGGTAAACGCCTCGAGCCAACAAGTCCGACGTGACGTTTTGTAAATTGTCCGATGCAGCAACCCAGGTAGCAAGCTGACGTTATTTGTTGTCATTATGACGTCAAAATGACGTCTAATGTCGTCAAAATGACGTCAAAATGACATATTTTGCTACCTGGGAATTTGCGCCGAATTTCGCGGGAACATACTCAAAGGGATGGCATTGCCGCTCGATCCGAAGCACCCATTTATCGAACGAACAAATAGGGCTGAAAGTTAAGATGAAGTCGAGTGAAACAGAATGTAGAGTAATACGAACGACGTCTCTTCTTCGATAAACGATAATCGCGCGTAGAGCCATCGATCAATTCGAAGTCACAGTCGTTTCCCCTATCTTAAGTGACCCAGTAAACGTCAAAACGACCAGAAATGGCGAGGGGAAGGGGGAAGGAGAAAAAAAAAGAAAATGCATATCGGCGGCGGGTACAATGAGCACGCACGCACAACAGTTTTTAAGGGGAGAAAGCGAGTGTGTGTTGTACAGACTCCGTGTGTATATGTGCGATCCGCGCACACATTGTTGCTCTAGTGCTGCACCATTGGTAGCGACGTCTTATGGTACCTACTCTTTTTCGTGACGGCCAGTAACGCTAGCATAATTTACAGTAATGTACGTTTGCCGCTCGCGGTTTTAACCATCGCGTTCGCTCCTTGCTTTACGTTGTGACCGCGGGATTGCCGGATGGCCAGATTTTTTTTCCTTTCTTTGCTTCCCCTCGCGGAATCGTCGCCGACCCTTCCCGACGCACGCACCCTCGACTTTTACATCGAGTGTCCCACTTTAGAGCCTCGGCGCAAGCGGGGCTACGATAGCGCGACGTGCTAACGCCACGACTAGTCGAAATTGATTAATGATTATTGATTATCCATTTGCTGACTCGTTACAAACGCGTTAACTTTATCCCCGCTACGTGTTTACTTACGCGTTGTTACTTTCCATCAAATTCCGTTACGTGTTCCGCGTCAATTTGCGATTCGGAATAAAAATCTCAATTTGCCTCGCGTCACTTAAACGTCCAGAAATTAATCGCGGTCTGAAAAAAAATCTGGCAATCCTCGATCGACTCTGGGGCTCTCGTTGCCTTCCCAAAGCGTTTTCCGTTGGTTCCGCTGCTTGTCCACTTTCGGGATCAGGGGTGGAAGTCCAGGTTTTCTAATATCAAGTTTTCTAATATGTAGATACGGATTCGGTTAAGTGATAACGGGATGTGCAGGTTGCGCGAGTACAAATTGAGTCGCATCCTAATTTTCTCTGGATGCGACTCGGATGTCGGTCGGGTAATTAATAAATTCGGACAGCCGCAGAAGCTTTGGATATCCGAATAGACCCGACAACTTCTCTCTCCAGATATACGACAATTTCTCGAATTGTTCGACTCTCGCTACAAAAATATTAGGATAAAGAAAAAAATTATCTTCTATCGAGAGACTTTCGTGAATAAGTTCTCCAAACGCTCGGGAAAATTTACCGGAGATTACCGAGTGTCCGAACTCGCCTCGTATTCGCCACAGTATTGGGCAGATATCTCGAATCTTTTATCGGATATTCGACAAGATATCTCCGGATTCGATATCGCCGCTCACGGTACCGTCAACTGTCATTTGCTCGAACCTCGCGTTACCTGCGCACACCGTTAGCATCACGAATTGTACAGTGCTCCGTTGTATCGCTCGACGATGTAAATACAACGACGAACGTCCGACAGTTTTTCGGGAACATGTAGCTCAAATCGGATGCGGTGGGGTGCTTAATCGATCTGAAGACAGATTCATCCGAACGTTCGATTCCCCGTTACGAAATTATTATGTTGGACGTTTTTAATCCGATATCCGAATAGCAAGCTGATGTTATTAGTCGTTATTTTGACGTCAAAATGACAACGGCTTGCTAGATACATCGTTTAAACGTGACACATTTTGACGTGACAGCCGTGAGATGAGAACACTCGATATGTTGTTCCGATAAAAAAGAAGGAACAAATCCCTTTTTCTTTGCGTTGTGCGTTGTTTATTTGAACTTAAACTTCTGCGTGGGTTTCCTCGAGATATATGGCCTCAGCACTTCGCGGGTTAAATGCCCCACGGACATCCGAAAGTTGTATCGGTAGAGTATTAGGACAGAAACGTGTGCCCCCGCACCAAGTGACCGTAACACAGAGACACGCGTATTCACGTACAGTATTTGCATACACGTTCGTCGCGACCACCGCCCTCTCTTACGCTATTTAACAGCCCTTTTGACTTCGTAGGTAGATACGTATGATTTCGAATTGTACGACAGCGACGTCGCCGACGACGACATCGAAGTAACCGCTGCAGTTCACCACTGTCGTCGAATTGTCTTCATTATATTACCGCTAATTTTTCTTATCGTTATCATTATGAATTACGAATTATAATTATTATACACGACGTATAGATATATGCGAAATAGCTTGTATAAAAGAAAGACTAATGCGATCTTGATCTCTACGGGAGGCAAGATGACGAGCGCACGTTACTTCTAGGAGGGCAATTCGAGGTGATGTCATCGTCGACATTATTGTATTAACGACATTATAATTTATTCTTGTAACGTCATTATCGTTATCGCTAACGATTGCCGTGATTGTCGTCGGCGCCTTCCGCAGCGGAAGCTACCATCGTACATTATATATATAGATAAGCGTTTTGCCGCTAATCCCGCGTTCGAGGAATCTCTCGGACGGGGAGACCGGTGCCCCGTGATTAACACACTGCGTATCGTAGCCGATGATCGTGACGGGTAATCGAATAAGAGAAAAAAAAAGAAGCGGGACACAAAGGCGAATTATATAAATATATATATATATATATATCACTATATCGAGAGTTGTGCGCTGCGTTTACGATTTAAGCTAGTTCATTTGTAAATAAAAACTATTTGACTCTTTGACTTTTTTTGTGGTATTAATTGACTTTATAGCACGATACCTCCACCTCCCCCTCCCCGCCACCCGTCCAATCCCATATAATTCCCGTCATTCGTAATCCCTCCATCCATCAGTCTAAGCCGTATGAGCAAAAAACCCGCAATCGAAATCTCCTTTATTTCGTTCGAAAATATTTTCCTATATTTGCGCTGCGAGAGCGACGTCACGTAACAATGCGTAACAGAAACGGCGTTGCGGACAGTACAGACGCAGTCGATGACGCTTCCTTCTTCTGTTCGACAGTAACGTTGTCTCCGTATTTATAGGTCGTCTAGCGTTCTGCTTTGCGCTTTATGTGTCTTGCGGGGAGAGCGGGATAATTATCTCTCAAGCTACACAAGCTAACTGCTGATACATGAGACAGACGCCGGCATTGTCTTCCAATGTGCCAGCCATGTTAGTACCCGGACCGAACGCCACCCTCATACGAAAGGGGGTAGTCCAGGTCTCTACCCGGCAATTACCCTCCGCATCGAGTTCATTTTGACCGCACAATGAACTGCCGCAACGCTCCAAATTACAGATACCTGCCATGTTGTTTCCCGGCTGAAACAGACGTTCATTTGCCGCTGTAGCATATTAAACAAGATACCGCTTCCATCTTCCGCGATACAAAGTATGCCAAAGCTACCGCAATTAACTGTCTTGTAATAACGTTTTATCTTTTAGTCTTCAAATTTTGTGAATCTAGTTTGAACATTTTAAGGGATAATTAATTTTGTGATAGACGCAAGGTGACAATCACATTCATATTGAGGCGTCCTATATAGATTCTTTCGTGTAAAATAAAAAGCAGAAATCCAATTGCATTGATGCCACCAAACTCTTGATCAATTTAATTTTTTTCTAGTTTTACGTTTTCTCTGTTGTAAATAGTACAACTACAATGTAGTATATACATTACTAAAGACGTCCTCTATCGTAATAATTATAATTTCAAAAAAGTAATTAAATATGACGTACTGTAATAAATTCCTCAAAATCGCAAGGAATAAGTATCCTGTCCCTGCACCGTCTCTCGACGGAAGGCATCGAATTCGTGCTGGAGGTAAAAACCATTTCCTGTTCAGGTGATCCTGCTCCCGATCCCTCGACGACGTCCGTGCCGGAACTGTTTGCAGGAGCGACGTTTAAATTGACAGCGGAGACATTTCCGTCGTTCGTAGCGATCATTGCGGGGACCGTGTTATTGGTCGTATTAGATATATTTTGAGACCTATTGGGACCTAGCCGAAAAGAGTCTCGCGTGCAAGGCTGATAAGCGATACCGCACATGTCCCTCTCCTGACGAACGCATAATAGGTAATCGTGTTCGGCGAGGTATCTGCCGTTCGGGAGGTAATTGAATGTCCTCAGTGTGCCGTTGGGCGAGCGAAAGTATTGGAGACATCCGACCGGCGCACGTTGCTCGAAGCCCAGCTGCACCACCCGCATCTCCCACATTCGTGGCTGCAGCCCGCTTGGCAGCCGGAAGTTTAAAGTGATTGGTTCGTTGCCTTCGCCCACGTCCACGTATACTGTCGGGATATAGAGCAGCTCGTGCTATTTAAATTGCTCGAAAAACGTACACGTGCGCGAGGTGTCCCCGCGCCCACAGATCGAATTTTAACGCTAGATTCGCGTTGCTATAGAATCTGCAATTACGAAGCCCGTGCAACAAACAGTACTCACCATGTTGCCCGCTGTTCCATCCACACAGTTCGAAAGATGTCCTGTTATTGTCAATCACCATAACATCCCCGTCACACACGCCGGTCACGGCGTTTGGCTGACCCTAAAACATTTTTCAGTTTCAAGCGTACCTTTTCTCTTTTCATACTTCTGCGGTTACCTCATATAAACATTCGCTAATTCAAAGGAATTACTTGTGTGTTTTATTTATGTTAAATAATATATGTATATAATATAAGAATTAATACATACACTAAAAAAAAAATTCTTGGTAAACTTGTGAGATGCATTTAGTAATACTTTCTTTTGAAGTATTTGATTATTATTACCGATTATAATAATAATAACAAAACATTTTGTATAATAATTATAAACATTTGTAATAATTATAAAAGAGCAAATTTTGTTTAGTTGAGCCAACTAAATTATGTAACACTTATTATACGTTTAGTTGAAACTATTTTTTTGGTAAAATAATTGCTCTTTTATAATTATTACAAATGTTTATAATTATTATACAAAATTTTTTGTTATTATTATTATTATTATCGATAATAATAATCAAATACTTCAAAAGAAAGTATTACTAAATGCATCTCACAAGTTTATCAAGAATTTTTTTTCAGTGTATATAATATAAGAACTAATATATAATTTTTCTCCTTGATTGAACTAATACATGATTTTTCTTCTTTATCGCATTTTTTTCCGCTTTCTTCCTCTTTTTCTCTCTCCCTCTCTCTCTCCTCTTCATTTACAAATTCATTTGTAATAAAATTGGCTTGGTATTAAACACTAGCGCATATGAGAAATAGCATTGACAAAAATATTTCACTAACTACTAATATTAATATTGATTTCTTAATAGTATTAAAAAATTAACGTTGCCGTGGTCTTTTAAGGAAAAGATTTAACTTCATTCGCACGTCGTGTTAGTATCGACATTGTCTTGACAACTTGTAGAATATTAGATGCACTAAACAGCACTTGGGAATCGACAATTGCGCTTAGCCTACTCTCAGTACATAACACTATAATAATAAGGCATCCCTGAAACTTACAATGTTGAAATGGACGAAGTCGATCCTCAACTGGCTGACCTCCGTATCGATCTTCCGTACAACCACCGAGCAGTTCATAGGCCGGTCGATGAGGTTGGGAAAACCAGGACTGGTCACGTAGGTCAGATTATTCTGTACTTCATTGTCGCAGCTTGCCGTGACTGTAAACCATATTAATTGCTGACACAGTTAACGAAATACTTGTACCGACCGTAGGGCGTTTGCGTTTCGTACGCTTCTGAATATTTAATTAGCTGTAAGAACGCACGATATGCGGAGGCTTCGCACACGATTCCGTGGGATTTTACAATCTGCTAATCAAGACCAAATATTGTGTTCACCATTAAACTCGTTAAAATATCATTTGCGACAATTGATAGGGGATTATATCGACGCACGAATAATGAATTGCCTCGCGCTTAAAGCTCAAGCCACCGACGCTCAGGCGTTTAAAGCTCAAGCTAATAATGTTCTTTTAGCCTTCTAAAGTTAAGTGGGAAATCAGACACCTGAGTACGATACCGGCTTTCTTGAGAAATATTCAGTGCACACCTCTATACCTCACTTCGTTTCCGTCCCCTATACATGCTATAGTTTAAATGACTTGTTTTTTCTGCAATGTCTTTTCAAAATCCATGAATTTTTTACGTGGGTTGGTATCTACGCAGAAAAAAATGCTGTTGCTTCAATTAAAGTGTACGTCACGGGCTGCCACAAACATAAATAGTTCATTCAATTGTATTATGATTGGACCAAATATCTAGAATATCTAGATTATTCTTTTAATAATCTAAATATTTTGACCAAATATCTAGATTATTCTTTTAATAATCTAAATATTTTTTACATCATCATTTGCAAAACACGTAAGATTGTAATTGTTTTAGTTTAGTTTTGTCGCAATTTTTATGTTTGTATCATCGTTATGTCAACTTATTCTTCAGATTTCGGGTTTGGTTTGGACACAATGCCTTAAGTGTTGCTTTGTAATCTCATTATCTACTTGATAAGGACCAAAACCCATGGTCGGAACGTCGTAAAAAAGTTTTAATAAATTTGGCCAGTCGTGTCGACTATACTTTATCTTTACTAAATATTTGGTCCAATCATAATGCAATTGAATGAACTATTTATGTTTGTGGCAACCCGTGTGACGTAGACTTTAATTGAAGCAACACTCAACAGCATTTCTTTTCAGTGTACGTAAGGAAAACCACGGATGTAAGAGCACGCGCGGATTATGACACAATCGCTATTAATTGCGTCGCGAATAACCCGTGTTGGGTTTTCGCCGAAATTTCCTGTTTGAAAATCACGTCCGCGTGGACGGATTAAATGCAAATGCCAGACATTCTTTCGCGAAGTATCCACTGTGGGCGTCGCCGTGCGATATTCTCACAAACAGCCTCCAGCTTCGATAACGAGTTCTCATTCAGGTATTCAGTGACCGTTTTAGAATCTCGGGACGCTATTCAACGGCCCGCCGGCTAGAAGAAACGCACGCTGCCTTCGTATGTAGATCTTACTTCCTCCCGCGGCGCGGGGAAACAACTTGGTGGGCAATATCAAAAATGCATGAGCGGCTGATGTCGCCGTTGCAGGCAACGTGCATTCAGCGATTCAATGAAAGGAGCGCAAAAAGCGGGAGATAGGCGGATAGCTTCTGGTCTGAAGCTCGCGAACGTTTACCACATACGCATCGTATATATTTGCATACGCATGCACAAATACACACGCACATATGTGGTATGGGATCTTACTTAGTTAGATAAATATGGTGTGGGATACTTCAAGCTCTCCGATCTTAATTCTAACAATAAACTCTTTGACTTTGCGATGAATTTTCTTTCATTTTGTGTTGCAATTTTTAGATATTTAAATTAGATACTTATAATGTAAGTTATTTTAGTTTAATCCCAGGTAGGTAAAATATTAAATATTGCATAATTAACCAGGTGGGTTTTACCTAGGTGAGTAAAATATTGCATAATTAATCAGGTGCGGTCACTATGACCGGTCAACTTTTTAAAGACTTTTTATTAAGAAGTATAGATAATTGACAAAATGAATTATGTTTTTTGTGAATGTTGCTAATAAATTTTATTATAAAATGAAACAAAAAATATTTGTAGTAAAACATAGTGGCAATAATTAAAAATATCTTTTGATGTCTAACAAAATAGACTTTTTTTATCTTAAAATAAAGGAGTAATAGAATCACCATGATCGCACCTACGTGATTAAAAATTAAATATCTTATAATATTTTATAAATATAATGGATATAATCTCATATAAATATCATAATAAATATAACATCTTATAAATATCTTAATAAAACGAGAACGCAGACAAGTCCTGAGAGAGCAAGGTTTACTCGAATAAACCGCGCAGATCGAGAGACTTCTTAGACAGAAATGTTACAAGTTATAAAATATCAGTATCTAAAAGAGTACATATATTTTTTATACCGTCGTCCGCCGCTCATTACATAATTGCCGCTCTAATCTCGTAAAACTGTGGAGAGCTATTTATACCTAAAGGTCACGTCCATGTCTTTGACCATGAGAGCATTAGAAATTTATTTTGTTCGTGTTGCAACTCTCGTAAATCCACTCGAAGCGCATGTGCATCGTTTCCCTTTCGCAATACATATCAAATTTCGCGATATTAAATTATACGGGATGACGCATCTGGGCGATATTCTGACAGCAGAACTTGGACTTGCAAGATGCACCGAGGAGCTGCGCGCGGACGGCAAGAAGTGGTATTCAGGAAATCGGTCAAGAATCCGTATGTACGGTATGGCCCTGTTTTCGACTGTGCATAGCATGTGGCGGAAAAAGCGAATGGATGCAGACCGAATAAAAAGCAACAGAGAGAGATTGGACGAGGGACTTTGTAAAACAGAGACGGTAGGTGGAACGGTCTCAGGCGAGCAAATAAGAACCTTTCCGCGCTACATGAGACGTAAATTTTAGGTAGCGGCATAAAATAAGGCGAGGATGCTCTCGTTATAATAAAAATTTAATCACCATCAGGATATAAAATGACACTGTAAAATTCCTATTTTAGCTCCACTTAAATTATCTTACCTCCTCACAAAGAAAATTAACATTGTTAGCCGTGTAATATAGCCATAATCCGAGGAGATATTTTTTTTCAAGTATATGAACCAATATTAAATTCTTTAGAAATAAGTAAGATTTGTGCTAAATTTATTTTCCGCTATACGTCCATAGAGTATCTCGTCATAATCACCGTTAATGCACATAAATGGTACATTACTTAACGAATTTCGGGTCGGCCTTCCTCTAATGAGAATTTAATACGGCCGCCAACTACGAAGTTGTTAAGTCTAACGAAAATTCAAGCGCTCGGGCGAGCTAAATTTTAGAATTGGAAATGCGCGGTGATGTCCACCTTTCAGCGCAAATTTCTAATGGATTTTGCGAAACGTGAAATTGTGCTTAAATTTCTCAAAAAATGTATTGCCGGTGAGACAAATAAATATATATGCGGTACGCAGTGTTTTTCGTTATCTGGATAAAATTATCTAGATTCTCATCTAGATACGATCATTGTTTATTTTATCTTTTATCTATATAATTAAAATATGTGGCATCTTTATCTGTATCTCAGATAAGAAAAGTAGTATATTTTATCTAAAATTATCTAAGATAATGTAATCAGTACGCACTAAATGCAATTTTTCTCAATACCGCGTATATTGAGAAAAATGTTTTAAGTTTAAGTTTTAAATTTAAGTTTTTTATAAATACACATACATTTCTTATTTTTTTATTTTTGGTCTTTTTTAAAAAACTAGTGTTATAAATATATGGTTTATAGAAGTTTACACTATAATAAAGTTTTTGTTTAAAATAATTGATTTACAAAAAAAAATAAATATATATGTATATATCTACTCTCTTATACATTCTTATTATATAATGTATTAATATTAAATATATGCCTATTTTCTGTAGTTGTCTCGAGCATATTATTTTTATATATCCTAAATTGTTTTAAATATCATCTTAAAAGTATCTAGATAAAACACTTAACTAATTTATCTTTTATCTAGATATACTCAAACCGGAATTATCTTTATCTTATCTGAGATACATGCGCGTATGTTTTATCTAATCTGTATCTAGATTATTTCAAGTTATCTACTCTCTAAATTTTTTCGAGTGAATTGAGTGAAAATTCACTCCAAGAAATTTAGAGAGTAAGCGCAACACTGGCGGGACGTGTAATGCATCCATAAAATATAAGATTTTCATAATGTAACGCGCTTAGAAGAGATACGACTCCTACAGTTCAATTATATGTGGCAGTGACATATATCGCGATATTTGCAATGTGGACCCTCGGAGGACGGTATGCTCAATTATATTTGCATAATTGTTAAAAGCGTTGTAAACAAGACGTGAAGGAGATAGTGGTCCCCGTATAGTGCGATGCTCGTGACCGCGCCGAAAGGCAATTAAGTAACTGTATAACTTGGCCTTCAAGTTCTTCCTCGTCGTGCGGGTTCTCGAGTAAACGTACCGTTCTTCCTTTTTTTTCTTTCCTTCCTTCTTTAGGTGCTCCCTTTCACGCTATCGAGGAGAGCGTGCTGCTTAAGATCGTCTCGGAACTACACCCAGCTATCCCGATACCGTTAAACTTAGCAGAAAAGCGCTGATCGATTTGGCATCGAATCGACGACGCAAACACGAAAGTCGCGCTCGTACAGATGCATCTTTAGACGCTAAAGATAAACGCACAACCCCTAATTAGAAGTATATCTCCGATTTTATTTTCGGACGACGTTAAACGACAATGTATTCGCGGCATGAAAGAGACAATGACGTAAAATAGAAAATATGACCAATCTGTCAATTGAATACAAAAAAAATGTTTAATAGACGCGTACTTGAAGTCAAAGATTTCTCTGCGCGTGAAAGAAACGAGTATAGAAAAATATATATATATATATATATATAACGTAACATTTTTGTAATTTCATTTCAGTTAGAAATAATAATTTTTATATTAAAGCATAGTAATTCAAATTTTACAGAATCTATAAGTTGACTCTTTACGTTACAATACACAATTATTTTACATTTTTCATTGCATATAACATTTTTAATATCAACCAGAGTAATGTATGAAATAAAAATGTATAATGCGTATAAATTATTTTTGTAATTTAACTTTTTGATATTATTATTTTTTAATAGGACATTCTTTATTTTAAAACTATTTCCTTCTTTTTAATATTTTTGTTATTTTTGTATATAACAGTTTTTTCATATATTAAAACAGTATTTTACAATACTTCTTTTTGACACACTGAAAAAAAATTCTTGGTAAACTTGTGAGATGCTTTAGTAATACTTTTTTTAAAGTATTTGATTTTTACCGATTATATAATAATAATAACAAAACATTTTGTAATAATTATAAACATTTGTATAAAAGAGCAAATTTTGTTTAGTTGAGCCAACTAAATTATGTAATACTTATTATACGTTTAGTTGAAACTATTTCACCAAGGTGCTTGGTAACTTAATCAAGCCTGGATTTTTATAACCAAGCCTTTCTTTCAGTGCGCGTACACTTGACGTTTTTTAAATCTTTTTTTTTTTAAGTAATTTTTTTCATTAAAAAAATGTAACATCTTTGTAATTTTGTTAGGAATTGGGAACATTTAGGATAGGGTACGGCGTCGAAAAGAACTTTGAGATACTTCTTGCAACCAGAATAAATCGGCGCTCCTGTAGGTCCTCCGGATAGATTTCACGATATCGCCTTATGATGACGCGCATGACAAGGTATATTCGCGTATACGAATGACAGGTGTACTCACATATGCAGCACACGCCGAAACCGAGCGCGCACGGTCCGTGAGATTGGCCGTGCTGGATACGGCACTCATATGTGTTCATGCATATTCCCTGACGTCGTTTGTCCTCGGACAGGCACTCTTCCTCGACCGGAACAGGAAAGAAGTTCAGCACTACGGATAAACGCGAAGCGAATCAAATAAAGCTGGGAAAAATTTCCTCGCCCGTTCCGACTGTCCGACAATGTCACTTTCCGAATTGTTTCGCTGCTGTGCAGCAACAAATTACGAGAGTGTAAATAAATGCAGGGTAGACAAAATGGTTACGCGAGGAATCTGGCGAAAACCCGCAGACATTAACTTTTAGAATTGTAGTACTTGTAGAATAATAGAATTTGGAATTTGTCGAATAATAGAAATTAGTTACAATCCGTTTAACGTCTCTTATTATTTTATTTGCATGTCATCGTTTTAGATTTATGTTCGAAAGAGGGCTTCTCGAAATCTTCGACAAAAATTGAACTTTGTTGTTCTAATAACTTTTATTCAATTTCTTAAATAATTAATTCAAATGCAGCGAGTAATATATCAATTACATTTCTTAAAAGCGGGAAATGTCACGTGCTTTGTCTAGTAAAGAATAGTAATTTTATAGTAAAAATACTATCAAAAACTAGTAAATAGTATTTAATGTATTTAATGAATAATTGTATTATATAATTTATTATTCGTTATATATACATCATCCAATATGTAGAAAATACGTTCGGAAAAATGGCTTTGCAAAATTTCTGGAACTGCCTGCGCGCTGCAGGAGAGAAGCGTTTATTCTTTTATTTACGTCTCTCTCAAATCAGAAAACAAACGCGACGGCAAGCTAAGAATACCGACGCAAAGGACATAGAAATTTTCTTCGCAAAATTTTCTTAAATTTTCTTTAGCTTCAAAGAGGAAGGCAACGTCAGTGTCAACGTTAGTTTACGATATTAAAAATGTACAGTGCTGGACAAAAGTATTGGCACATTGGTGCGGTTGTTACTATGAAATATTTGATCTGTAAGAAGTTAGCCCCCCACTTTTAAAATTAACTTATTTTGACAGTTGTGCTGAATTGTGCTAGGTTTGTGCTATATTGTGCTAGAATATTAAAACCGTAATATAAAAAATACGTTAAAAAATGGAAAAAAAACGATTTTTTAGGTCAGCCCCCATTTTCCGTTTTTTCCCAATTTTCTCAACGGTGCTGAGTTGTGTTAAGTTGTGCTAATATTGTGCTAAAGTATTACTTTTAAATAGTGATAACAAAAGAAGTTATAATAAATAATCATTTTTAGGTCAGCCCCTTATTTTCCGTTTTTCCCAATTTTCTCAACAGTGCTGAGTTGTGCTAGGTTGTGCTAAAGTATTACTTTTAAATAGTGATAACAAAAGAAGTTATATAATAAAAAATAATATATTCGACAATTCTACATACAACTAACGTTTACATTCGCATTAGTTATTTAAATAATATAAAACTGCATATCTTGATTGGCCTAGCACAAGTCAGCACACCATTCGGATTTCTTAGCACAACAATATTAAGGGCACATTACTCTTGCGCGCAGCCCTTAACGCTCGAATTCTGTGTTCATAATTCGGGTTTGTAATGCTTCGATGTAGACAATACTGTATATCTAATTGTAAGCTGTGCTAGCCTAGCACAAGTCAGCACAACCTTCGGATTCCCCAGCACAACGATATTAAGGGCACTTTACTCTTGCGCGCGGTCTTTAGCGCTCGAAAAATGGTGGCTTACCTAAAAATGATTATTTATTATAACTTCTTTTGTTATCACTATTTGAAAGTAATACTTTAGCACAATATTAGCACAACTTAGCACAACTCAGCACCGTTGAGAAAATTGGGAAAAACGGAAAATGGGGGGCTGACCTAAAAAATCGTTTTTTTTCCATTTTTTAACGTATTTTTTATATTACGGTTTTAATATTCTAGCACAATATAGCACAAACCTAGCACAATTCAGCACAACTGTCAAAATATGTTAATTTTAAAAGTGGGGGGCTAACTTCTTACAGGTAAATATTTGCAAAAGCAACAAACCGTTATTTTTGTAAAAATTTTTATTTTATGCTTTACATTTAATAGTACATTTATATAATGACAAAATGCTCTCAAAAAAGATTGTTATTTTTCTTTTGTGACTACATTGATTTATGTCAATTATATAAAACGTTATTTTTATAAAAATTTTTATTTTATGCTTTACATTTACATGCTGACATAAATCAATGTAGTCACAAAAGAAAAATAACAAACTATTTTTAGAGCATTTTATCTTTGAACAAAAATATTGGTACATAACTGTAATAATGAAGAAAGGCTATATAAAAAAGCAACTAGTATTTAGTTGATAATACTAATCCTTTTTTATAATTATTTCTTTTATATTATTGTTACCAATATGAATATTCATAATTTGTTAATTGTACCAATAATTTCGTCCAAGGATGAAACGTTCTCGGGAAACATTTTTAATTTCTTGTGTAACTGCATTTATGTTAATTTTTACAACACGTAATTATATGTAAACCAAAAAATAAAAATTAACATTTTACTACCATTTTCTTTAGAGATATAAACCGTTTTATAGTAGTGACCTCGCTGTGCCAATATTTTTATCCAGCACTGTATATACGACCACCGTCGTGATAGTAGCGTCGTATACACATTTTGAATTATTAAAATTCGTTACCGGGGACTCTACGGATATTCCCCTTTTCAATTTCTTCACGTCATTCGCAATGTTACATTCGCAATGTACTCACCCCTGGAAAATCGAGTCGCGTCACGTTCGAGGAGCTCCTCAGACGCCGGCTTATCCGCAGCATGATACGACCAGAGATTCAATCCTAAGAGCGACCATTGGTGCGTGATCTCCGGCAAGGTGAGTAGCACGCTAACGCTACTTAGCGTGTACCAGATAGAACACCATCTCCCCACCGGCGGAAGCGGTGCTCCGACTACCGTGGTGATACACAAGATAAATATCCCATAGTAGCGTGATGGCATAATCGCGCCTTCGGATATCACCGGTACTCGCGAAAATGCATTCCTGATGGTAGCGCGAAGTCGCAGGGGCACATCCGCGCTAACACCGAAGACCGAGGCCGCTGACTGACCGTCAATGGGACCACGCGGACGTATCAGGCCCACGCATCTCAGGGCCTCTCCTGCCACCGGCCACGATATCCCCGCATGAGCTTCAACATGTTTTCGTATGTAGGTTGATTTTTATTGAGGTGTCACAACGATTACCAATACACCTGTTTTAACGCAACATTTCCGATCTTTTATAAATCTTTTATATAGAATTTTTTTAGATCTCTCTTCCTAATCTTTTATATTTTTCTATTATTAGATCCTGAAAAGAAGAAAGGAAGAAGAAAAGAAACTTTAGTAATAAGAGAATAATAATGGAATTAAATTTAATAGAACAGAAATAAATATAAATGATGGTACAATGAATTGAAAGAATGTGTCTTCCAATTTAATTTTAATTGCTTGGTCTTAAAATGCAATAAATAAGATTATTTAAAATCTGTCACTGTAAAAATGAATATCGTAATTAGATAGTGACTATTTTATCGAATATATTTTTACAATTATTTTAATATTTTAATTCTATTATATTTAAAAGTCAAATAAAATTCTTTTCTATATGTATATCCCTTTCGTATATAAATATAGATGACACATATTTATACAATCTATATTTATAAAAATTTGTATATTATAATGTATCTTATTTTTTAATAAATTATAATAATACAATTTTAATTTTTAAAAATACTGAATTAAAATATTAAAAATACAAAGTCGCGAAAAACATTTCAATCAAACTTCTTATCAATGATCAAATTTTTTATTAAAAAATTATGAACTCAGATTTAATAAAAATTGTACATTTTTTACAAATCTTTTCACATTTTTTCAAAACTCCTGCTTGTATGCAATCAACTCGTCTCATTTTGCTCTACCAACGTACGTTAATAAGCAAAACTGTTTTATCGATAATATAGTTTCCTGAATTACCATCAGTCGAGCATTCGCTAATTTGCTTCGGTACTTGGCCACGTGTAAAAAGGTGCATCGCCCGTTTCGTCAAGTTTCGCGTCCAGCCGTTTGTGTTACCGCGCACGGCGCAGCAATGGAAACCATGAGAAGCTATTTCGTCGTTTTTCATAAACGAGATTGAAAGTCGACTGGAGTACGGCGTGGGCAATCTCTCTCTGAGCGAGCGACGACCACCGGTGATTAGGTAAGTCAACTCCGTCGGCTCGCCGAGTGCCGGAATGTAAAACGGGAACGACCAAGTCGACATTCATTGTCCGTGATGACGCGGGGCGACGAGGTTTACTGACGATTTTCAGGGGAATTCATTCTCGCCTTCTCGTAGCGTTACGTCTCGTTGCGGATGCTCCGCGTTGTCGAAACGAGCGCGTTTTGCCTCTACGAGGACGCGTAATGGCGCAAACGTTGCCATTACGTCTAACCTCCCCGTTGCTCTCTCCCACCGTTCGTTTGTACTCGATGATTATAGCGCGTTGATCGGTCCATCTGTTCGGGACGAGTGCCGGATTAAGAATGCACGCACTCTCGTAGAACGCGAAGTGTTACACGGCACGGTCGTCGCGAACGATTGACAGCACTCGCGGAATTACTCCTGTCAATTATTAGTCAATTTGGCGAAGTTAAGGCGTCTTAACTTCGCCCCGCTTGTGGCTCTCCGACAGAGATCAGTTCAGTTTAAGTTGTTCCTGGTGGTTTTTTGGTGGTTTCTCGTAGTGGAGCGGTTCTTGGGATTCTGAGATTTTTCTCTTGCAGTTGGTAAGTAGCTGGAGAATTGTTGAAATACTCCAGCAAGGTAGTAAATAGCGATACTCTTAGCAAGCAGTTGGAGAATTGTTCCAATACTCCAGCGAGGTAGTAAATAGCGATCGTAAATGCTAAAATAAACGCCTTACCTTCCCTCGAATATGAAACATTGTAACCACGCACGTATACCTTTAAAAATTGTCTACGTTCCTTGTAAGCATAATACGCAAGTATAGCCGTTTATGCAGCTTCTGTATTCTGTATTGTATTACAATAGAATCATAAAATCTCTTTAAATCGTATTTGAACCTTACTAAAAAGTATTGAATTTTTTCAAATGATGTATTCCGCTTTGTGCCACGTGTCTCTCACACGTGTGCACATGGAATACGAATTCATAATTTTGTTATACCTTTAAAGTTAAGTATGACATCTATCTTTGATGCGTATACTAATTGTGTTACACATTGGATATATACGGCACTGCAAATATTTATATCAGTCAAACATTAGTTATTAGCACGTGCGGCAATAATAATGGTAAGTAAGTACGGCTAATTCCAATTTTCCACTAAACTAAAATAATAATTAACAAAGTTGATGTGCTATCAGAACCTGCTACTACAGGGCTGGCAATACGTGAAATTATATTCATAGATAAACTCAGTCGGTTGTCAGTGAATATAATGTTTGCTTACACTTATTGGTGCATCATGATTTTTCTTCTAATGTGTTTTTTTATAGTGATGAAAAGTTACCTTCGAATCTTAGATGTCACTTTTCTTGTAAGCAAAATGCAGTTGCAATTTTGTGCCAACCTTGACGTACCATGGTCATCACTTTTTTGGCCTTATAAGATTTTGATATTTTCAGAATATATTGTTGGTGAGACCGTGCATCTACTATTACGGCCGTACCATGCAGAACTTTGATGATCTTGATATAGAGGGACGTAATCCTTCTCACTTATCAGAAGAGGATAAGGAAAAGGTAAACAGAGGATGTAGTGCTGAAGGATGTAGGTTACAGGAACGATTAATTGTCATGAATTATTAATTGTGCATGTAGTAATTGCAAACAAATACAACTTGTCAAATATGCAAGTCCAGTCAAAACAATTATTTTGCGAGTCTGTGATACAAATTTAACATTCCATTCTCCGCAAAAATGATATATAGACCGTCGCGAATTACGGATATTTTTTGAGACTAGCATTCAACAATGGAAGATCGTCTGCCTCACGAATCGTTTATATTTCGTAGGAAGAATATGATCGGAAGCGTATAATGCGATGCAGCGTTACCGCCGAAGACGGCGCACTGAGACCAGTCTACTCCGAGACCGAAGATGGTGATATATGGTGTCATATCTGTAACGTTGCCTTATTCGGGGCCCATAAATTGATAAGTCATAATTTGTGTAATCGTCACAAAATGAAACTGGATGAATGGCCATATCCGGTTATGCTGTGGTCCAAACGACCGGATGTGGCCAAGATGATCGCGCCAGTGCAATCTGCCACTATCAGCGATACTCTGGCGCCTGGCGAGCCGGTACCACCTGGTATGGAAGATCAAATAACGCGGACCACATCGATACAGATGAGTTTAGATCGTCATCAAAGCTCGCCGCTCGTCGGTCTCGAGTACCTACTGGAGTTGGTGGACAACGATTCCTGCGAACCGAGTTATACGTGTGTTTTGTGCGACAAACGTGGCGATCCGCGCACAGTAATGGCCCATATTACCAGTTACAATCACCGAATTACATATCTGAATAGACATTTTCCAACTATATCGCGAGCTATTACGGAGTTACCGCGTACCCCTAACTATAAGCGCGGGGCCAATGAAATATCGGTGTTAGTGGCGAAGAAAATTGAAGAAAAGTTTGGAAGAATGAAGCCGCAAATGGTAGACAAAGCTCAGTTTGAAAAGAATAAAATGCAATATATCAAGAGGGTATATCAGGATGTTCATTTTAGGTAAGTCGAAGTATTCGACTAATATTATTATCGTTGATCAAAATTGATCTTTTCAATTTATGATTTACGTTAATATGACGTCAAAATTATTAACGCAACGTTTCAATTTTTAGTAATTTTAATTTTTTATTTGACTATTATATGAAAATCAATTTGGTTGTTTCCTGTATGTAGGGAAACATCAGAGTGTACATTTATGGAAGTTTATGATGTACGATGGGTAACAAATTTTGATGAAAAAATGGCAGAAATGAATGGTAATAATGTTAAAAAAAAAGGTGAGTACAACATGCATTTTATAACTGTTTCTGGCATGATAATATGTAATAGATTATTAAATTCATTAATTTCCATCAAGATTCTCCCGATAAAAAGATTGATGATAAAAATAAAAAAGAAGAGAAAAAAAAGGAAAAATCACCTAAAAAATTAGATTCTAAAGGAGAAGTTACGAAATCGTAAGTAAATAAAACAATAAAATAAATGTAATTGATAAAGAAATAATTATGTACCTTCTACAAATTTCGGATTAATATTTTAACTTATTATTTCTAATATACAATTTAAAAACTTTTCATTAATTCAATAATTGAGTCTATCTCAAAGTTTGATTATTTATTGTTTATACATCTATAAACTAACAGAAAGATAATATATTTTTATTTTATCATTATTTAGAATGTTAGAATTATAACTTTAATCTGGACATCTTTAAACTTCGGAATCATCCTTCTCATTTTAGGGGTTTCAAAATGCGTATAGTCAATAAGGACAAAATGAACCTTCGTAAAACTTCACCGAAGCCCGAGGAAAACGTAAAAAAATCACCAAAACGACCCTCGGATGATACCAAGTCGCTTTCATCACTGTCGAGTATATCTAGCAGTCCATCGCCGTCCCGTTCGAGATCTCGCTCACCGAGTCGAAATAAAAGAAGAAATTCCGTTGAGAAAAGCACAGGAAGGTATCGTAGCGGCCTGCGACACTCGCGTGAACGTACTGATCGACGTGGCCGATCGCGATCACGATCACGATCGCGATCTTTGCAGCCTCTTAGGGAACGCGACAAGTGGGATAAATACCGCGAACAGATTAGACGCGCCGAGGAAACATTAGATCGTGCTCTGAAGTTCCACGAGAAGAATCCTGAAAAACATCCGTCTTATCCAGACGAATGGAAGAAATTCTGGAACAGACGATATAAGGAACTTCAGGCCGAGGGTAACGATCCAAGCAAGCACGACTTCAAGCCGGAGTGGATTGAGTTTTGGAACAAGCGGATGCGCGAGATCCACAATGAGCAGCTTCAACAACGGAAAGAAGAGATCAGAAAGAGATTAGAATTACCTGAAGATAAACCACCAGAGAAGTGGATCCCACCGAGGCGAGAGCGAGAGCGGGAACGAGAACGTTCCCCTACGAAGCGTAGCAGGCATCGTGTAGAAAGCGACGATGAAGTAGAATACGTTGGTACGAAAATGGCTAAGCCTGACTACTATGACCGTCATGAACATAGGGACCGAGATTACATGTATTCTACGTACTCCCGCGGAAGAGGAAGCGTATACAGTCACAATTATCCTTCACGTACTAGACCGATATATTATGCTACGCCGTACCCTGTAAAGGATAATAAATCACCCACTCCACCGTCTGTCACAGAGGAGGCATTGACAGAAGATCTTGAAGTGGTCGGTTTATTGAGATTACTTACAGCGCTCGAAGGACAATTAGGTTCCCTTGGCCCTAAAATAGTCTCGCTCTTATCGAAAGCCTTAGCGGCTGAGAAGGCAAAGCCAAATTCTGCTGAAGAATTGCTCTATGACGAAGAAGTGAGCGTCTTGTTTGAGACTGTTAAAGAAAAACTCAAGGGTCAACTGTTCGCGGGTATGGTGGAAAAAATGGCGATTACGGCCACTAAAACGGCTATACAGAATATTGCTAAGTTGTTGCACAAGGCTTCCGAGAGCAAGAAGAAGCTGGAAGAGGAGAAGAAAAAAAAGGAACGAGAACTTCTGGAAGCATCCAAACCTACGATAAGTTACGTCAATCGGACGTATTCAAGACCGGTGGAGATAGCTGCGCCGGCCATTAAGTCTGAACCGGTAAGCGTACCTGGTGTTGGCACAGTTGACAAAGTCGCTATCGCTCAGCAGATCGCTGCAGCCCTCGTCGCGCAAGGTAGATCAAATGTCTCGCAGGATGAACTGGAGACTCTCATTAACGCTGTAGTTGGCATGGCCGAGGCGTCGAAACACTCCGATAAACCTGTCACCACTGCTGACTTTGTCAAAGGTCTGGCGAATTGCGGCACTGTCGCTCCTCAAGTAACAGAGCCTGCAAAACCGGCAACTATTACGGTCGAATCTACTCCACCTCAGCCCTCGAAAATAGAAGATTTATCGGACTTTGACCTGAAAATGAAACTGCAAAAATTTAAAGATTTGAGCACACAGGAACAACACAGTCTCATAAGTTCTCTGAAGAAGCTGGAGGCAAGCGATCCGACGAGAGTGGAGAAGTTGAGAGAGTTCGTTAATCTCGGTATGACATTACCGTCGACGTCATCGGTATCGGGAAAAATGAAATCACCAAGTCCGGAGGTCGAAACCTCCATTGGCAAAGGTAGGAAGAGCAATTCCCCATTTTCTACTCGTAAAGGAATTCAGAATCCAACTGACGATGAAGATAAGTGGAAACCTAAAGTAGATATGTTCGCGAACGATGACGACGATGACGAGCAGCAAACGAAAAAAGACGACGACAAAATTAAGGTCAAGACGATAGACTTGTCCGATGATGATGATGACTATACATATGAAGATATCTACAAAGCAGCGAGTAAAAATGTGAGCGAGAATGAAAAAGCGAAGAAGTCCCGTACCTTTTCCAAGTCACCGAAATCATGGTCTCGATCGCAATCGCGATCACGGTCACGATCAAGATCGAGATCAAGGTCAAGATCGCGATCACCAGTGTCGAGACAAAAGGAAACTGCGAAAACAAATGATCCGAACGCAATACTGAATGAAACTAAACGTTTGATTGCAAACATTATGTGCGACCTACCGAACAAATACGTTCCGAAATCGTTGAGTCTGGGTGGCGAAAAAACCGAGCCTATAGCGACTTCCGCCGAGCCGGCGCCGCCTGGTGCAATGCCAAGCTTTTATAATCAAGGTTTTCTTCCGAACAATCAGCCGCGGCCGCAGGAACAGCCGATGACCTATCCTAACGTATCGAATCAACAGTTCCCGAATTATCAACCGCAGCCGCAAATGTTCTCCAATAATCCTGGATACATGGACAATGGTTACAATTATCAGGGTTACAGCAATCCGGTTAATCAAGGTCAATACGGCGGACCGCCGCCGAATCAATATCCTCAGCAAACTTACGGCTCTTACGCTGCACCACAAGCCACGCATCCGCCAAACTACGTTCAACAACCTCCGTCGCAGCAATACGATCCTTACATGCAACAACAGCGATTTTATTGAATGAAATACCCTTCGCTTCATCGTGATTTTTTTCAATGAACATTCGTGTTGCGACGCGTCACGTTTAAATTAGTTTACGAGCTCGAACGAAGTCTTAAGTTTCTCTTTCAGACACAGATCTACAAGTGCCTGTGCAAATTCTAAACTCCCTCGTTTCTATTCGCGCTTTATATATTTTTAACGAAATGGATAAGATTCTATTTCGTGAGTAGTTAACGATAGCTACAAGAGCACTTTCGTTTCTGTCTGCGTAAGCGCTTCCGTAGTGTTGATCACAAAAGTTGTACTTAGGAAATTGTGATTCCGGATGTTCCGCCCGATTCTCCTCTACGCATGTATCTTTATTTGTCCGTATAAATGAAATGCATCTCTTATCCATATATTCACACATCGAAATGCGATGAGAGGCTAAAAAAAATCATATATTGTCATATTGTCATTTTTGAATGGGATAGAATTTTGTATCGATGTATGATAATTCGCAAGAATGCGTCAATTGTATGTTAGATATGTAATGTTCGAAATTTTATTTTTTACACCGAGCGTTGTTTTCTCATTTATAGCTTGCGTTCATTTTCGCATGAGTTTTCATGTATCTGCTGCGCGGGTGTGTGTCAGTGAAAGTCTCATAAGCTGTGTATATTGACCGAATGTACGTCGCGTTTGAGTGAATTGTACATGCACGAAGTGAACGTGTGCCGTTATTGCATACATCGTGCGACTTCGACCAAACGAAAGTAAGTAAAATAAATAGATTAATCGCCAGAGCTACATGTGTGCATCGTCACAAAATGACTACTATTTGTAATATATTTGATAAGTATATAATTGTCATCGCTTTTTTTCGCATAAAAATTGAGGCGATATTAATGAAAGCAGACCGCAATGTGTAAAAGGTGTTTTAAGCTGCTGAAATACTTCGCAATATTCAAGACATTTAACATTTACTATAATCGAAGTGTAATTCTTTAATAAATATATCACAAGAATAACGCATTAGTAGTGTTTACAACATATTTTCCATTAATTGAAAATAATGCGAACTTGGAAAACTTATTTTTTAATTTTCATAAAGACAAATAATTGATTCAAAAGCGTGATGGACTAACAAAAGAATAAAACAAAATAAAATTAACGTAATAAAAAATAATGTGTCTTATCGCATACCGTTTTTTTTAAAACAGTTCTTACGATGCAGACATCAGGGAAGAGATTTCAACTGGGAAGAAACTTAAAGAGCTATTTTATACTGTATTATTACAACAGTTACATGCTCGACGTAGCGATATCATATGTTTACGCATTGCACAATGACTAGAGAATTGCAGACATATTCCGTTCCTTGTCCGTGTACCTCGAGGTAACCGCGAAGAATTAAATAAAGCACAAGATGCGGTTCATACAATATGTACACTCTCCTTTACAAACGAAAAAAAGAAGCGCGCCGATCGGGGTTTTAACGATTTCATTTACTTCGGTACGAGGCCTCTGGTTTTGGGGTAAACCGGTGCCGGGATCTGCTGCATCTTGGTAACGCTTTTCGGCCTGACTCGCGCCGACTGCAAACGTGACTTGCTTCTCAGCCTCGTGCTCGAAGCATCGACGTCTATGTCGCCCTCGTCACGCAAAGCTTCCTCCAAAACGGCCTGAATCGTCGGTGCTATGGCGGGTCCCTGATAATCCAAGGTCGTCCGTGCTGGCATGTCGAGGTCCAGGTTCAGAATATTCTCTCCCGCGTAGCGGCATCCTCGTCCCATTGCGAGAGCGATCCGCGCGTATTCCGAGATCGGTCTACGCGCACCTGGTACGGAAGTCGGTCGCTTGATGGCATCTATGCTTGATGGCACGGGATCTTTCACGACCCAGCAGTCCTCTTCTTCGTCCAAGTGGATTCTGGATAAGATCTTCGTCTTCTCTTCTTCGGGGATAAAATTTTCGATTATAAGATATTTGAGCTTGAGCTCCTTCATCAATTCGTGCTGCTCTTGCTCTAAATCTCGTCTGTCTCTGTTGTAGTCACTGGTCACGTCCTCTAACTCTTGCTTCAGAGCTTGCAGCTTGGTGAAGCACTTTCGTAATTTCCTGGATTTTACATCCACTTCCTGCTGCAACGTGGTGTAAGTCTCCCTCACACCGACCATTGTCAATTCTTCGTCTTCCAACTTCTGTTGCATCTCAACCTCACGCCTCTTACGTTCTGCGATCTCGGCTGCCTTTTGCTCCAATGCCCTTTGTTGTTCGTTCGTGTGATCAATTATATTCTTACCACCGCAGAGCATCTTGCTCTCCAAATCTTTTATTCTCAGGACGAGATTCTCGGTTTCCTGCTTCTCGGCCTTCAACTGCTCCACTATGAGCTTCTTGTCGGTTTCAGATACTTTATTGTCCTCGCCTCGACTGTCCTCTGTCTCGGATTCCGAATCTATTGCCTCGTCCTCTTTTTTCCTTTTCGATTTCTTCTTCTTTCGTTGCACCACACCTTTCTGCGCAAGTTTCTCCTTCAATCGACCTATCTCCTCCTGATATTGCCTTAATAAAGCATCCTTCGGATCCTCATTAATCCTAGGTTTGTTCTTAATGTGCTTAGCACGGCTAGCATATCGTAAAGTCGTCAAAGTTTCGTCATAGTTATAACTGGCCGGTCCAATATTCGCTACCATAATCGTCTTCGAATTACCACCTAAAGAATCCTGCAGTAATCTTGTCAGCTTGGAGTCTCGATATGGCACATGCGTGGTTTTACCGTCCACCAACGCCGAGATCACATTACCCAAGGCCGACAAACTCAAATTGATCTTGCTCGCCTCCTTTAGTCTTTCCCCCGACGAGCCAGTTTTGCTTTGTCTTTCGCTACCCGCGAGATCGACTAGATTTAAACGTCCCACTCTGATACCACCGGAGTCACCGATACTGCCCATCTCAATAGTGATGAGAAAGATCGCGTGCGACCGCGAACTGTGCTCATTCATGTTTGTTGCACCGATCGTTCGGTTTTGATTGCCCACGTTCATTAGGTGCTGTATCTCCGCCGCGCTCTTACAAACGGCAGTCGACAGGTCTTTGACGTACACCCCGATGTCCGGCTTCTCCTTCAGCTCGAAGCGCAGACTCTGATCCGGATGCAGCAGATCACGTATCTCCTCCTGATAAATCTCCAGGTAACTGGCCCTCACCAAATACTGCATGTTCTCCGACCTGCCGATGTGGTTGAATATGTGCTCGAAGGAACGCGGGATGACGCCGCGCCTCTCGTAATCCATTTTCGAGCCCTCCATGGTGTACGTCTTCCCGGTGCCGGTCTGCCCGTAAGCGAAGATAGTGCCGTTGAAGCCATCGAGTGTTGAGGACACCAGGGGCCTGACCGTCTCCTCGTATAGCTCCTGCTGGGTGGAGTTCCCGTCGTAAACCGCATCGAAGGTGAACACCTTGACGGTCTCGCTAGACGGATCGTCGCGCGGATGCCGCACCTCAACCGCGCCTCTGGACGGGATCACGTCGACAACGCGGGTGTAACCGCGAGTGGTCTCCCGCTCGTCCATCGGTCGGCATCGCACGACCACCTGCACGCATTGCGTCACCACCTCGGTGACTGCGCTCGACTTCATGCTCTTCTTCTTCCAGGTCTTCTGTTGGTTGTCCAATTTTTCCATCCCGGCGGTGAAGTACGCGGCTCTCGTCTGCAAAGTGCGGATTTACTGATCACGTTTCATCTTAGCTGAATGCGCTTATTTTTAACTGGCTCTCGTGTTTAAGAAATTATTATTTTGATAATTTACTTAATAAACTATCTTTTGTAAAATTGGAGTCAGTATACATACACCGGTTATGTTAAAATCTCGATATTATAGCATCTTATATGTAGATAATATTTCAAGAGTCTCGTAATAGCTTATTCACTGTACTTTGGTCATTATAATTATTAATTATATATCTCTTAGAAAAGAATTATGAAAGATTTGTATCTAAAAGAAATATTTTTGCGTATGAGACAATTTATTGTCTCTACATAAAATTTAAATATATAATTTTGAACTAAAAGTCTCTTCTTACAAATGATGTATTCATATGTTAACATGTTTAAAAACTGATTGTAATAAAAATAAAATTTTTTTAAGTATTACAATCTTTTCAATGTTTCGTAGTTCTATAAGTTCTTAAAGTACATTGTAAACATAATTAATTTTTGTGACGATCGGTCTTTTTAATGAATTTAATTATCTGTTCAAAATCAAAAGAAATGTTTGGAAATAGTGTGCAAAACAAATGAGAATAAATTAGATGTTTTCTGTGAATGATAGCATTTTTATTTAAAACCAAATTAAAAAGATTAGCGATCGTGTCACCGAAACTTCAAGCAATAAAAGAATTAAAGGATTTTTATACGCATCGTTATGTAGATATATGCTTAAATAGCGCAACCTTATTCTTCAATCAACCCACTGTGGCCCACGATTGTCCGATGTTACTTTCGTGGAACTTCGTCGCCGTGCTCGCACTTTCGAATCGATAAAACTTGGCACGAAGATACTGAAAGTCATGTACTATGCAATACTAACCGTACATTACATCATAAAATTTTGATTACTTTTCTATTTACATTTAACTACTTGATTACTTATTTTAATTATACAATATTTTTCAATTTTTATTACACATTATTTTTCGAATTCCTCTCTCATGTCTGAGAAAAAAAACAGAGTAACAGAAGAGCAACTTTTGCGTTCTGTTGATTGAAAATAGATTGTAGAGCCTCAACATCGACTGCAGGCCTGTAAGGCAATATCGACCATTTTCCGGTTTCATTTAAAATGCGCTCAACTGCATTCCATTTGGAATATGTAGTATTAATCGAAATAACGGGACATAACATTAAAATTTAGAACAAATCATCATCATGGACAGAAAAAAGGCTCGCTGACATTGTATTAAATAAGGATCAGCTATTTATTTTGTTCTCCATTTAAATCACTGTCCATTATGAAATACGTCCATAAAATCATATATCGTTATTCCGATCAAATAATTTAAATTTATTTATTTCCACCTTCTCAAGTAGAACAGAAAGTCATGATGATGTCAAAATGATGCTAAAATGACGCCTTTGACATCATTTTTGAAGTCATGATGACGTCTAAATGACCTCAAAATGATGTCAAAGGCGTCATTTTAGCATCATTTTGACATCATCGTGACGTTCGTGTTCTACTTGGGTTATAGAATGTTTATAAGAAGAAAAAAATAAAAGCTACGTATCAAATGTCAAATTTAACCCTTTCACTGCTCCAGACGTATATTTACGATTACCGATTCACTGCACTCTTATGTGTTCCTTCATACACAAATAAAGATACCATAAAATAAAAAAATAATTTCATATGATTTCAACGCAATCCACATCGATTATTACCTTGATTACTACGGCACACTGCTACGGACGCATTTATACGAATCGACCGAATAAAATGCGCGCACAGCCGGCGCGCATGAAAAATAAATGCGCAGTGAAAGGGTTAATATTTATTAAGACACGTATCTATATTTATTTTTCAATTTCTCCCGATCGACAACTTGCGACAACGCAGGAAATTCCCCTATATATAAATTTGAAAATAAAATAACCGTGAAACTATCTCTTTTTTTTTATGTTCTGTGCAAAGCCTGTCAATAATTTAAACGCAACTTTATAAAATATTTGCAACAAGAAAAAAAATAAAAGCTACACATCAAATTTGACATTTATTAAGATAACGTATGCGTATTTATTTTTCAATTTCTCGTCGATCGAGAATCTCGTATGGGATTGCAGCAACGAGGAATTACCCTGTAAAATTGAAAATAAAATAGCCGCAAGAAAATAATCGTGAAACCATCTTTTTTTTATGCGCCGAGCTAAGACGCAAGACCTGTCAATAATTTAAACGCTTTATAGAATGTTTGTAACAAGAAAAAAATAAAACATCAAATTGGACATTTATTAAGATAACGTATGTGTATTTACTTTTCAATTTCTCGTCGATCGAGAGCTTGTGTGGGATTGCAGCAACGCAAGGAACTACCCTATAAAATTGAAAATAACATAGCCGTAAGAATATAATCGTGAAACCATCTCTTTTTATGCGCTATGCTGAGAACGCAAGGCCTGTCAAGTTTGCAGTACTTACCGTACAGTTAAGAGTTAAATGTGCAAAATGTACGGGCGTATACGTGCACGTCACAATCACGCCAAGGGGGAAGAAATGACGAGCGGAGCTCTCGAAAGACTTTAACTTCTGTGCAATCTGCCAATCGGGGGAATCGCGCACGGACTGTAAGGAATCTCGCCTGCGGCAATTCATTACCGTTTCTACGAGTTGCCCTCCGCCGCGAGGTATTGGTATTGATCCATTGTTTGGCCCAAGGATTTGTTGTCAACGGGTCGCCGTTGTTCTTCCCCGCATATTGATTCTTCGCGCGACGTGCCCACCGGGGAGAGTCGGGGATCGAGAAACGTTAACACCGGCACGCGATCGTTCACTTCACGGCACTCGCGCTACGCGAAAGTCATCGCGTAACATGTTTTCTGACAGGAAAGGAGACGAGAAACGCGTGAACGTACCACGTCAAGCGTGCGCGAGCGAGTCTCTCATCGTCGCCGCGACGCCGGGCTGACGACGTCGAAATCGATATCTCGTCCCCGTCATCGAACGAAACGAAACGAGTCGGGAAAGTCGAGTCTGGTGCGCCGAGCAAATTCTACTTTACCGATTCGGTTCGGAGCAGACGGAGCAGACTTCACAGTGGACCGTCCCCCGCGATCCACCGTGAAACCCGTTCCGGACGATCTACAATCCGCGTCGGACTATAGGGTGGACGTCGGACGCGTTTCTATTTATAATTTCAGTTTCTTTGCGCCGCGTACTTTGATTTATGTACGCGTGTGTATCTTGAAGTATATTTTACACACGTGCGTATTCTGCCTCTTCAATTGCTTTTCGTATTTCGTACGGCACACGAAATTATAAATAGAATACTATCCTGAGAAATTTGGCGCGAATTATAGATCTGAAGTTGGGCTCGTTTGTAAAAATTGTACCAAAGTCCCAGTCAGCACACGAATATCCGAAGGACATCTATAAGACGTCCTTTAAGGATATTGAGGATATCCGTAAGCCATCCGTTTTATGTCCTTCGGACATTCTATGGACATCCATGGACCATGATATATCCGTTTATGAAATTGGTGGACGTGATAAAAGCTATATCAATACATTTTGTTACATATAACTACCAAGAATATTAAGTATCTGCATTAACTTATTAGAACTGAACGAAATTATATTGTCAAAATACATCTCATTTACTTTCACACCTTGGAGCCCAACCCAAGGAGAACAGAAAAGTCAAAATAATGTCAATTTGACATCATATTGACCAAATTATGTCATTTTTTGGTCATGATTGAAATCTCGATCTCAGATGACTTAAAAATGACTTTATATTGACTTTTTTTTATTGTCTTTTTAATTTTTAGATCGAGATTTCATGACCAAAAAATGACATAAATTTGGTCAGTATGATGTCAAATTAATATTATTTTGACTTTTCTGTTCTTGGGAATTTTAGGAACTCGTCTTCGAAAAACCATTTCGTTAAAACATGGTTGAAAACTATTTATAATGCTGCGTCTTTTATTCCATTTTGTATGGTATTTTACTTACGAGAAATACGAGAACTCCGCATCCATCTGATGGTGGTGCCGCGTGCTGCTCGCGGATATACCCAAGTAGAACAGAAAATCATGATGACGTCAAAATGATGCTAAAATGACGCCTTTGACATCATTTTTGAAGTCATGATGACGTCTAAATGACCTCATAATGATGTTAAAGGCGTCATTTTAGCATCATTTTGACGTCATCATGACTTTCTGTTCTACTTGGGTAGTGGATATTATATGGACATACATGAGGTCTGTTTTCTGTTCCTGAACTGCTGCACTAGTTCAGAGTTTATCTTTTTCCTTCTAATGTGAAGTAAAAAAGATAAACTCTGAACTAGTGCAGCAGTTCAGGAACAGAAAACAGACCCATGGTCTGTTCTTTTTGCTGCACTTCTGAACTAGTGCCAATAAGTTAGAATGAAAGAAAATATATTTGTCTCATTCTAACTTATCGCACTAGTTCAGAAGTGCAGCAAAAAGAACAGACCAATTAACTTGTTCATTTTGGGATATTCCTATAGTGTCCACAAATGTATATCCTATGGATATCTTTATAAGGTCCATGGACATTCCGATAAGAACTGGACATAAAACGGATATCCATAGGATATCCTGTGCTGTCTGGGGTTTGCAAATAAAAATCCCAGTACATCATTGCGGATATGTAATATTTACATACGAATTTATGTTATATAAAAATGTAATTTATAAAAATTTTTATCATAATATAGTAGATGCGATAATTTATGAAAATAATCTCTTACCGTGAAACATTGCAAAACGTAATATGTAACGAATAAAATTTCAAGAAAGCATGATTTTTTCTCGTTCTTGTCTAAATGCGAGAGTGTAATGTCCATTTCCACCAATGTAGATTAACTTTAATCTTGGTTTAACTTATTCTTTATCATTTTTTAATTCTTAGAACTAGAGAAAAATAAAGAGTAAGTTAAACCGAGATTAAAGTTAATCTACATTGGTGGAAATAGAAGAGAGTAAGAGTTGGTTTATAATAGCCGTAACCGTAAAAATTGGCCAATCGTAGTCGATTTATACAAGAATTGGCCAATACGAATGGCCAATTTTTACGGTTACGGCTATTATAAACCAACCCTCAGGCTCAGTTCCACAATCTTCAGTTAACTTAACCGGCCGGTTATGTTATTCCATTGGAATTGACCAATCGCATTTGTCATTAAGCAAAATTAACAAATGCGATTGGTCAATTCCAATGGAATAACCGGCCGGTTAAGTTAACTGGAGATTGTGGAACTGGGCCTAAGAGTTTCTTATATTATCATCACGAGAATTTATGAATAATCGTTATCTGCAGTGGCGTAGCCAGGGGGGGGAGGATTAAGAGGCTAAATCCCTTCCCTCGAAATTTTGGAACCAAATATGAAAATATGAAAATGAAAGGTTGAAAGCCGAGAGAGAAACCCGGTAGCAAAATATGTCATTTTGACCACATTAGACGTCATTTTGACGTCAAAATGACGACAAATAACGTCAGCTTGCTATCTGGGAAATGAAATGGTAAATGCTTTAAGGTCTAAAGAAAATGTCCTGAACAAATATTGTTATTTTATTTAATTAAAAAAGTTATAAGTTCTGTGATTTTAATTTTTTAAAAATCTCCTTGAAATAAAATCCTGGCTACGCCCCTGGTTATCTGGACATTTATATAACCATTTTTATTCTTAATCTTTAATTAAACGCGCGTATCTTTATAGGGAGAAATATCTTATTTCGTTCTACATTCGACAAAGATATTTGTAAATTTTCCGATCAGCTTCCGCTCAGCGTGTTTTCTGAACGCAGCCAATCTTTGGTTTCGAGGAAGTGACGTCAGGCACACTCAGGTGACTTTCGTGGCATAGAGCGAAGTGATGCGAGTCATCTACGTTTCGTCGAGGAAGTTGGTATCGCAGTGTCTGTCGTAATTAATCGGACACCATTCATAATTCAGATTGATGACGGAAAATCGACATTTTTATGCATAAAAATCTCTTCCATCCACTGGTGAGACGTTGCATCACGTAAATCGCCGATTCTATAATAGGTTAATCGCGCTAAATTTAGCCACTGACTGCATTTCAATTTCTGGCATTTCATGCTATCACAAAACACCATATACATATTTTATTAACAGATGAAACAAGAATTATGTTTGTCAAAGAGAAAAATAGTAACTAATCTGTCTTTAAACATAGGTTGGCAATCGGGAAGTTGCTGTTAAAAATAAATGGCTATTATTTCGTGATAAGTGGACAGAACGAAATGAATTGAACACTATTCTGCAGAAGAAACCTGTCATTTTTACTAACATAGTGTAAAAAGAATATACATATGTGAAGTTGTAAAAATAAAGATTGTAAGAAGGAGTTAATGATTCGCCTGATACGTACGTTCAGTGATATATGATTTCAAGATAATGACCATCTGAATTTGTATAATAATCGAGAAGCTCTTGAAAATTATTAAATACAACACTAATAACTATAACTGTGCTCTTAAAAAATTTCAGATAAATTCTTTTTATGGAAGTCATCGTTTACAAGATCTGAACTTATATCACTGATCCATACAACCAACCAAATGTTCATGTTATTTTAACAAGTTCGTAAATGTATATTTTTTGCACTATACGCTAATAAAAATAACAGTTTCTTCTACAGAGTAATTTATTTTATTCTGTCCATTTTCATTGAAAAATAACAGCTGTATAATGTTGGCAACTTCCTGATACGTACTATCACTCTATATATGCATCTTTAATATATTTTATGTTAGATGAATATATTACTTTATGATATTATATCATTAACATAATATTAGATTATTCAGAAATAATTCCATGGGTTAAAAATTATTGGGTAACTAATCTCAATTACTGGTATTCTTAGTTTTATGAGTTAGTTTCTATAATTGCTATATTCGAATTGTATTTTCAAAAAGACTCCAGTATATAATATTCTTATAGTTTTTTTGATGTTAGACATTAATATATTTACTACATTTGTATTACTTAATACATATATTTAATTAACAATATTGCATGGTATTGTTAATTTAGATTAAATATTGAAGTGAGAGATTAATAGAAAAAAAGATTAGTTGTGTGCGTCTATATGATAAACTTGTTTGAATTACAATTATAGAGCAAAATATGTTACATGTTTTTTTATTGTTTACTGTTTCAGGTAACATGAAATTGTGGATCGTGATAGCACATATCACATTAGTCGCTACTAATTTATGGGTTACAGCCCATTTCCAAGAAGAAGTGCCCGAGGATAATGAGTTTGCAGAATTTGAAGATTTTGAGGAGGAAAAGCCAAGTGTGCTCATTGAACGTGTACCAGAATTGCCTCAAGAAGAAGAATTGAATCAAGATTTCGAGGAGGACGATGTCTTGGTTACAGATGGTGACAGTGAATTCGATCACTTCCAAGATGAGGAAGAATTTGAAGGACTGGACGTTGCAGGAGGCAACGCTGGTCCAAAAAACGATGAACCTTCCACATTGACTATTACGAAAGTCCCATTCCATCTGCGAGAGAGATGGGACAGTTATTATTTAGAAATACTAATGATCACTGGACTGGTGGTATACTTTATAAATTATTTAGTAGGACGTACTAAAAATGCTCATATAGTTGAGCAATGGTTAATAGATCATAAGCAACTTTTATCGGACAATTTTTCTCTCATCGGCCATTCAAGCAAATCGAATGAGAACGCAAATGATAATGGTTTCATTAGACAGAGCGAATCGCAGTACAGTTTGTACTGCTCCGGACGTGTTGGCTGTGATTCAATGCTTATCGAGTTGAAATTAATAAAGAGGCAAGACTTAGTTGCTGTATTAGCTCAGCTAGTGCGTCCGCAAAATGATCAAGTTCATATAGAAGTGGAGCTCGCAAAAGACGAAATAGATAATTTCGTTTTAGCAGTTGCCACAAAGCGGCTGGCAATGCACTTAGTGCGCGACATGGCTGATATTAGCGTATATTGTCCGGAGAAACGATCTGGAGAGAAGTTTGGTCTTCCATCAGGCTTTTACGTAATGTCTGAGATTCCAGAAGCAACAGCGGCTATCTTGGATACCAGAGTTCAGCAAGCCTTCGCAAAGTTTGCGCCTTACATAGAGTATATTCACATTAGTGATCAATTCAGTGGACGCAAACCGCAAGAGTAAGTGAAAATATATTAACTGCATGTTAAATAATGATTTAAATAAATAAAATATAATAAAGATTGTATGTACTTCAGAATATACAGGGTGTCCCATTTTTAAAGATCCACGCGATTATCTCTTGAAATATTCGTTATTCGAAAAAATGTTTCAAGTAAAATTTACTCTGTTTCGAGGGGGACATCTTATGATGGACACACGTTTTTCCTAGCTGGAGGTGTTCCTGAGATTTCAAGGTGACCTTTGTTTTTTTAAATGGAATCACATGATTTTCTTTATATATTATAATTCCTCCAGTTATTTGGCATATAAAAGTATTAAGGTAAAGTTATCAAAAAATCAATAGTTTCCGAGATATTTTATATTTTATTCTGACATATTTTTACAAAGTGTAAAATATTTTGTAAACTATTAATTTTTTGACAATCGTACCTTAATACTTTTATGCACAGAATAATGACATGAATCAATTGATGTAAAGAAAACACATTGCTGCCTTTCAAAAAAGATGTATAATTTCATATTGCAAATTGCATAATTTTTTTTAAAGGCAGCCATGTGTTTTCTTTATACTAACTGATTCATGTCATTATTCTGTGCATAAAAGTATTAAGGTACGATTATCAAAAAATTAATAGCCCTCTTTTACTTTAATTTTTTAAAAAATTAATAGTTTATAATATATTTTTACACTTTATGTCAAAATATGCCAGAATAAAATATAAAATATCTCGTAAACTATTGATTTTTTAATAACTTTACCTTAATACTTTTATATGCCAAATAACTGGAGGAATTATAATATATAAAGAAAATCATATAATTCCATTTTAAAAAATTAAGGTCACCTTGAAATCTCAGGAACA
>NJRP01000071.1:137525-152047 GCA_003063835.1 Aphaenogaster floridana | reverse complement strand
AAATGGAATCACATGATTTTCTTTATATATTATAATTCCTCCAGTTATTTGGCATATAAAAGTATTAAGGTAAAGTTATCAAAAAATCAATAGTTTCCGAGATATTTTATATTTTATTCTGACATATTTTTACAAAGTGTAAAATATTTTGTAAACTATTAATTTTTTGACAATCGTACCTTAATACTTTTATGCACAGAATAATGACATGAATCAATTGATGTAAAGAAAACACATTGCTGCCTTTCAAAAAAGATGTATAATTTCATATTGCAAATTGCATAATTTTTTTTAAAGGCAGCCATGTGTTTTCTTTATACTAACTGATTCATGTCATTATTCTGTGCATAAAAGTATTAAGGTACGATTATCAAAAAATTAATAGCCCTCTTTTACTTTAATTTTTTAAAAAATTAATAGTTTATAATATATTTTTACACTTTATGTCAAAATATGCCAGAATAAAATATAAAATATCTCGTAAACTATTGATTTTTTAATAACTTTACCTTAATACTTTTATATGCCAAATAACTGGAGGAATTATAATATATAAAGAAAATCATATAATTCCATTTTAAAAAATTAAGGTCACCTTGAAATCTCAGGAACACCTCCACCTAGAAAAAACCTGTGTCTATCATAAGATGTCCCCCTCGAAACAGAGCAAGTTTTACTTGAAACATTTTTAAATAAAATCATTGGTTCACGAGATATAGCACTGGCTCCTTTAAAATGGGACACCCTGTATATCAATTATCTTTGATGTCAAATCACAATAAATAATATTAATAATGCCATTTTGTTTAATTTTAGAGATACTACTCAGTTAACAATGCCTGAGGTTAAAAGAATATTGTTGATGAGCTTGAATATAAGTCTTAAAGGCCGCGCATGCAACCCAGAGACTCAAGAAAAACTCAAACCTTTACTTCAACTTGCTTTCTATTTAATTGATAAGCTGCGCCGTTTTAAATTATCTAAAGAGGTATCTGTACTTTATATCTGTATTATTTCTTTACTTTAATGAAAAACACACTACGTTAAAAAAACACTTTAAATATTATAATTGTATATAAATTTTATTATATATAGGGTAAAAATAAAGCGGATAAAAATCGACTCAAAGTGGAGGAAGCCTTCCTGAAAACAACGCACGCCGCAAGAGCCGAAGCTGCGGCGCAAAGACGAGAGGAGCGTCGGAGAGCTGAGCAGGAAAGAATTCTTCAAGAGGAGGATCCCGATAAACAACGGAAGTGGGAAGAAAAGGAACAACGAAGATTGGCCAAAAAACGTGCCCCCAGAATGAAGCAACTTAAGGTGAAAGCTTTGTGATACAATCAGAATTAACAAGTGGGTTGCATATTCTAAAGAACATACCTGCTATCATATGTGGAAAGAAAAATTCGTAATTACATTGGGAAATATACTTCGTCCAAATTATCTACGAAATATGCTAACTTATGTCTTCATTGAGATTAATATATTTATTCAGTGTTCTTACACGAAGTATCGAACTTATTAAAGAAAGTACAAACGACTGTGAAAAAAAATATCCTGCGAATTGTAAGTTTGTTGTGTAACGTATATTTTATTTGCCCTACTGCCAGCTTACATACTTAAATATCATAGAGAATATATGATATTCCCTGTTGAAACAAGAATAATAAAATTTAGTATATACATATATGAAATTATACTATCATACCTCTTTTAATACTACATATCAATGAACTGATACGATAAGATAACCGTAAAATCGTTGCCCTTTAACACTGACATTGAAACAGCATTTATGTTCAAAAGAGATCCATAACATTTCAAGAAACTTTCTTTTTTTCATTATCTAAGATAAATGCATCATTAATACAGTAATTTACATTATTGCAACACATCCAATAATAATTATTTGGATGTGTTTAATACTTTTTATGTTATTACATCCATCATAAACGGGACTCTAAAAATCGGACTTAAGCTTATAAAGTACGAAGTAAAAATATATTATTTATTATACATGGTAATAATAATTATATATAATCGTCTGTTTTCCAACGTGCCATAATATACTTAGCATAAACATCTATAATTCTAATATAACAGCAATGCTTAGAGCATAAATATCTATAATTGTTAGAACAATTAGAGCAATTAGTTAGAAACGTACATATTAAATTTAAATGTTAATGGACTTAAATGCTAAATTTTTTCATGCTAATTTTATTGCAACTGCATGCCAAATGCGAAGTTAAATATTTTTAATGTATAATAAATGATTTATTTTGGACAATAATTAATAGTCACTAAGCAAATATATCGATCGTAGAAATATTTTAAGCGGTCCTAAATTTAAAGAGATATCTCGTCACTAAGAGAAAGAAAGATATTTATAAAGAGTGACCTTAAAAGGACCCCGAAAATCGCCTGTTTCGTCACCCTCGAAATCCGGTTTGAATTTAGTCCTAAACGATACTTTATAATAAGACATTAATCCTTGAAAAGTTTCGAATTGAGCCTACTTTCAGTTGCTGAGTTATAAGGCCTCAAAGTTGCTGTTATATACCATCAGTCTTATGGGCTGATGTCGTGAACAAGTAATTGAGATCAGTTCATGATAGTTTTCACGATATATTTCATATATTTCAGAACTGTTGAAGAAGCAATGACAGCACCGTATGTTAATGCTCGTCAACTATCCTGAAAGGACTGTAGAACGAACAACTACCCACTCAAAATTAATGCTCATATATAGTTGCTGCTACATGTATATATTTATTTATATATGACAAGACTATGAAATGATCTCAATATTGTAGAACGAAAATCACTAACTCCGAAATTAAAATTATGTCGCGACATCATAAAAATTGGATGAATTAAAATTATGTCGAGACATAATAAAAATTCGGAATTATTTTTATGTATCGACATAATTTTAATTCACCCAATTATTACTATGTCGCGACATAATTTTAATTCATCCAATTAAAATTATGTCGAACATAATAAAAATTGGATGAATTAAAATCCAATTTTCATTATGTTCGACATAATTTTAATTCATTAGTAAGAATCGCAATTCTTCTCAAGACAATTATTTTTTGAAACTTTTATATCGAGTAGAATATTATTTATGCTATTAAAAAGTAAAACGGCGCTCCATAATTATTTGTTCACGACATCAGCCTATAAGGCTGATGGTATATAATAGCAACTTTGAGGCCTTATAACTCAGCAACTGAAAGTAGGCTCAATTCAAAACTTTTCAAGGATTAATGTCTTATTATAAACTATCGTTTAGGACTAAATTCAAACCGGATTTCGAGGGTGACGAAACAGGCGATTTTTCGGGTCACTCTTTGATGTTTGCCGTTATGTATTATTTGTATTCTAAAGTGGAAAAGGTAAAATTATCTAGGGAACTTCCGGACTGTGCATAAGTTTCGTATTACTCTGAATGACCGTTTTGGAAAACAGAAAGTTGGTATCCGACACAAAATCCGCTATGACTATATTGAGGCCGCCGCGGCCAGGATGCTTCTGGCTTATCCAGGAGAGAATTGCTTTCTGGCAGCGTGGCGCTAGATCTCTTTGCAGGGTACCGCACAAATGTTTTACGATGTAGGACGTGTCCGGCGTCAAGAGGCATTGCGATATGAATGCGATGTCCAACGATCTGCTCTGTAGTTCGATATTCAAGAAATTAATCAATTCGTCCACGCGGACGGTGTTGGGCCACACGGTACGCCAGAGACCGGACGGCCACAGATTCGCGTAATTGCGCGCGTAAACATTCCTGTAAATCACGAACACCTGGTATCTCTTTAGGACCAGCCATTGCAGCGTTACGTGATCGAATCTGGATGAGACTGGGCACAATTTTCCGCGGAAGATCTGAGTTATTCTGTCTACGAGACGGTGATGATCCTGATCCGTGAAGGCATAGAAATGCTGGAAGTCCAGGATAACGATCTCATTTGCGTGCGAGGTGAGCCAATCGGCTACGTCTAAGAGCGGCTTGTTGATTTCCGCGCCGTATAGACCGTGAAGGAAGTATATATTATTGGTTCCCGGCTTCGTGGCAACGCGCAGATCTAAGTATCGGATTCCGCCGTTGAGCTGCTGCTTGATATCATCGCGTTGTGTAATAGACCAATTTAAAATAATGGGCTTGGCAACGAATGAGCAGTAACGGCCTAGCGTTCGAATGAAGGCAGGTTCGTCCGGCCCCACGTCGTTGCGCCTCTCGATCGTATAAGTCATGGTATCGTGAGAACCTGTCGGAAGTTAACCAGTTTGCATTACAACTGCTTGTACTCTTGGTAGACACTTGATGCTAAATATAGTTCGATTGCTCATTCACGTCTGCTTTTGTTGCAGTTAAAGAATGCATGCTGAATTGAAATTCACATATGTGGAGTTTATGATTAATAAGGTTCTTTTTTGTACTTTCCGAACTTATTCCTTTATTTTATTCATCTAAAATGAATCTACTTTGTAATAAATATTTATAAAGGCTGATGCCAACATTATCCTCAAATCTGGTACATCGAAATGCAGTTCGAAAGTGGTATCAAATGAAAGGTCTCATCAATCTGAAGCAAAAAAAAATTCCAGCTTGGAGTGACTCACCTTTCCAGAGAAAACAGCTCCTAAAAGTTCCAAAACCGATGGCGCTACTTTTGTTTATATAGAGACTTTTAACTTTGATCGTGTTGCTCCAAAAATTGTTTTTATTAAAATATGTTTAAATTGGGATCGCCAAGGCTTTGGGACATAACTAGGACCGCTCTAGGGATCTAGCATCAGGGCAAAAAGTGAACAATCAATTGGTCCTAGTTAGGTCCCAAATCCTTGGCGATCCCAATTTAAACATATTTTGCTCAAATCAATTTTTGGAGCAAGTTAGAACACCATCAAAGTCTTAAAAGTCTATATAAACAAAAGTAGCGCCATCGGTTTTAGGACTTTTAAGAGCTGTTTTCTCTGGAACGGTAAGTCGCTCCAAGCTGGAAATTTTTTTTTGGCTTCAGATTGATGAGACCTTTCATTTGATACCACTTTCGAACCGCATTTCGGTGTACCAGATTTGAGGATAATGGTCCATAGTATCTTGGGCATCAGCCTTTAAAAGATTTGGTTTTCATAAAATTACGACAAAAGCAAAATAAAATATTAAGTTTCAAGTTCTCGAATTAGGGAAATTTGAAAAACGATGCCACAGCTCTCAAATAAACGGAATAAAATAATAATTTCGGTATGGCCCTTAAAGTAAATTTGGAAAATTTTGTTTCGAATATTTAAAACATATAATTAAGCAAAAAATTCCAGTTAAACATATTTCTGAAAACAATACGAAAAGTAAGGAACTTAAATCGAAATGTAGATAAATATAAATTTAAAAACTCTTCTCTTGTATTTATTCTTGTTTTCAAGAATTTCGAAGTCAATCAAGTCGAAGTACACCGCATTATCTACAAATGAGCGTGAATCGAGCAATATTGAAAATACCATCTTCCGCATAAGTCAATTTCTACAGACACGAGTGGAACTGCGCATCAAGAAGATCTATTTGAACGTACCGGGTATCGCCAGATGTATTATGGGTATATTCTTGAGTGGCGCCGGAAACCGAGTCATCCAAAACTCCAGATCGTCGTTCAAAACTGCGCCCGGCCATCTCGCGATGTTCTCTCCCTTTCCTGCACCTTCCATGGCTTCCGAATTTCCAGCGATCGCGTCCCTCAGATCACATCTCTTATCAGAGATGTACGAACACGAGGGGATCCGAATCGCGTCGTTAGGTTCGCGACAGAGTCACGAGGCGCAACCGCAGGTGTCGTCTGTCGACCTGCGAGTGATGCAGATGACGCACTGCCTCGTACAATGTCGGAGCTTTATAGGTATTCATGTACTTTCCCACGGTGATTTCAGACCCGACCGCACTATGCAGCTAGCTCGTCCAGCGTAACCTCGCTCTGTAAAATACAGCTCCTGCTACGTACAGCGGCTGCAATCGCATTTCGGCAAAAGAACGTAAATCCTTTGCTCCCTTGCAAATTCTTTAATATTGTTTTTGCAAGATGCAATATCGCAGACGGATGATAATGAAGCGATGAAAATTTGTCGAGATTGCCAGCGAGATTTTGAGTCACTCAGCGGAATAAACAACGCTACACGCGTTCTCGTTCTGCGCATACGCGCGTTTAATCACGTAATTAGTTTATGAACGTATCGCAAGATGCGCGTGGAAATCTTGATATAAATTTGGGTATATCAATATATTGATCAAGAGACAACTAGTTCTGCGTGTATATGCGTTTTTTATATATAATCTTCGAGATGAAATTGGGATAAAAAATATTACTCCAAAGATTCAGGCTCGGTTTTCTCCATCTGAAATTATAATTTAATATTCGATATTCTTAAGGACCTATACTTGATAATTAAAACGGCAAACATTATTCTCTACTGTCATCCTTAAAAGAAGTATACTTGTAAGAATCTAAATGTAATATATATATATATATATTTTTTTTTAATTAATATATATATTTATATTATATTAATTTATATATAATTTATATTATATTAATTAATATATATATTTATATATTAATTTATTATATATTAATTAATATATATATTTTTATATATTAATTATAATTATATTCAATACATACGTTAAAAGAGACAATACTACCAAACGTGTTGCTTATAAATCTTTTAAAATTTTATAATTTTGAATTTAATAATATTAATGGAAATTACGTTAAAAGATACTGAAACGATGTAATATATATCATATATGTATCATATATATATATATATATATATATATTATATGTGACACAGCTGGAATGATTTTACATCGCTTTCGTGTCATATATATATATATATACATATATATATAATTTCTTATTTGTATGTCATAGTATTGCGTATTTTACCTGTGAATCATCGTCTTCGATCATGTCGGAAATGTTATGCTTCTCGAGTATATTCTGGAGCGAACAAATAATCTTTTGTTTCTGATCGGCGCAACATAAAGTACAAATATCGCTCGTACAGACATGCTCTTCCAACTGAAAACAATTGCTTCTTTGTATCGTATACACGAGACTATAGATGCCTTAAGTTGCACGTGTATCAGGTAACATTGGCGATGCATGCTCGTATCTAAATATTCGCGCATTGTTGGTAATAATTTAAATTAATTAATTGATTGGTAATAATTAATTTCTCATATATAATAATAATATATAAAAAATATAATATATATTGTTGTTATTATTCGGTAATAATTCAATTCCTTCACACAACTTCGTGCATTCAAACATCTATGACCCTGTGTATACACCCACTATGTCTAAGAAGCTTACAACCCTTTCCCATAAAAACTGTAACTGTAATGAAACCAGGAAGAAGCCAAGGTCCACTTGACTTTTCTTCAAGAGGCCAAGGTTCGATTTGGGTTGCAGTGCAAGAAGAAGAATACTCTCTATACCTCGGATATTCACATGAAGAAACGGTACCTGTAACGCCTCCAGCACGCACTGTTTGGCTTCGTTCAGGATTTTGTTCAATTTATCGAATTCCTCGCACTTCTTCCGCACTTCCATCAGGACTTCCTCCCGGGCCCTTTTGGTCTCCTGCAAATGTCGCTCCAGGACCTCCACCTTTTCCTCCGACGCCACGCATCTCTCCCTGTATTCTCCTATTATTTGCTCGTAATTGCCGAGTCTGGTGTTCTCACGTTGTACTCGCCCGTACTCGAGGATCGTGTCCACGTGATCCTGAGCAATTTCATGCATCGCATGCCTGTGCCTGATCGCGTCTTCTTGCGCGATCTTGGATTCGGCCTCGAGCAGCTCGCACTGTAGCCTGAGCGCACGATCGGTTTCCTTGCACTCCGCGCTCTTTATTTCCAGGTTCTGGCAGGCCTTCAACATCGAATTCAATTCGTGATTCAGCGCGATGTTCCTCCTGATCGTGTTGTGCATCACGTCCGCTATGCGGACATTCGTCGCTTCCTTGAATTCCCGAGCAAGCTGTCTCAATCGTTCTTCCATCTCCTTTTGCATTCTGCAGACACATAATTATTTGATGAATATATTAAACGACATTAAAATATTTTGATAAAAATTATCTCCGAGGCGTCTAAATCTTGAAGAAGAGAGATATCGCGCTCCATGTTGGTTGTTATTCAAATGTGACGTTTGTGATAATGAGGGATATTTTATTGATTAATCTGTTTACTTAGCCTTGGCAACAATGACTGATTTCTCCGTTTCGTAGAGCGTCGTTTTGTGCAATTCATCTTGCTTCGCCATTTCTTCTTCTTGCACCTCGAACTTGTGCATTAAATCCAAACGGGCCAATCTCCAATCTTCCAACGCGTTCAGCTTCCCAGCTGATGCGAAGTAACATAGGACATGCAATTTTTCATTTATTTATATTCCCTTTTCTGCCCTTGTATCATGATAATTCTGTATTACCTGCAAGTTTTACTTCAGCGCTTAAATTGCTTTCCATAGTACGGTACTCTTGATCCATCGCGCTTTCTTTCTTTTTGTATTCAGCTTGCTCCTGCTTTCTCAGTTCTTCCAAGGCCAATAAACGTTCGTTCAGCTCGCGAGCCTCTTCTATCTTTCCCTCCAAATCCCGTTTCAAATGCGCCACGACGTCAGATCGATCCTCTTGTAACTGCTCGAATTTCTTCGTCAAGTTCTTTACCTCGATTTCAAGTTCCTCATTTCGACTACGAAGCCTTAAAACAATATCAGAAGAAACACGTCATTAAACGCCAGAGACAAAAGTAGAAAGCGAAGTGTCGACCTCGATCATAATGAACAAACCGTGACAATTGTCTATTGTTGTCTAGAATTTGTTGTTCGTAAGACACAGTTTCTCGTTCGTTTATACATTTTTTCCGTGCTTTCTTCTCCTTGTCACCCCCACGTTTCTTCTTTTTGAACATCTTAGTTTTGTACGCTAGTTATGCGTTGTTCTCCATACATACTTTGGAAACATAGGCTTCCAAATTTTTTTGTTACAATATATACCTTATCTTAAATTATTTATATCATGTCGTATTAAATGAAATTTGTGAAAGATCGAGTCGAAAAGATTTTTAAATTCGATCAGAATTACTGCATTGTCTCCACTGTTCGATGCACAACGTCAAACATCGATGCAACTTCTGATTTGCTATATATCTCTGTTGCCATAGTAAAGAGATAACAAACCAAATATATCTTTTACAAAAAGTGCACGAGTATGAGGTATATGCGTGAATAAATGTCAACACAACATGATTAACATAAAATATCAATTAAAATAACAGTTCTTATACAACATAATAAAAGATTATTACATAACAAAGTAATAATAAATAAGCAATACATATTTATATATACAGGATATTCCAAACTAATACCGCTTTAAACATCAATTATGTTCGTGTTTGTTTCAATATATAATTCCACAATGGTATAAGCAAAGAAGTAAATTTGTATTTTGGTTTTATTCATTGCAATATTGTAAGCTACATTATAAATTCTGGTATGTCCTGTATATAATAGAATAAGTTGTAAAATAAGAATACGTAATATAAGAAATATCAATACTTGGCATATATATACTATGTATCAATGACATTTACATGCTTCTAACATTTTCATTTCACTCAATTTGTCGTATATACAGACCAATCTATTTGCATAGTTACAATTGTTTGCACAGCCACTGCAATATCATGCATGTAAAGATTGTAATATTCTTTGGCAATAAAACAATTTTATTAGATAAATAATCAACAACCTTTTAATTCGTATTTTATATTACAGCAATGTTTTTAATATTTTAATATGTATCATGTGTAATCTAAAGTAATTACAAATGTGTCACTGAAAAAAGCTATACATATGTGATTTAATTGTACAAAATGAAATAATATTGCTGCAAAGGTAGTTCTTATAAGAAAATATGATACATAGAATTGTGAATTTAAATGAATTTGATATATCGTTTGCAAAACGATACCATGTGTTTTGCAAAAAGAGAGAACTCTAAAATTGTAATAAACCGGTTCATTTATGGACAATATTCCTACTCACATGATATACATTGAGCTTAATAATGGAATTTTATAAACTAGGAACTAAGCTTAGAGTTCACATATTAAACATACGAAAAAATAATTTAAATAAAAAAATCACCAATATCGCGGCATTATACAATTTTCAACAAATTTAGGAGTAATCTGAGTTAGAAGTAAATTACTATATACATTTAACGCATTTAAATATTGTGAACTCAAGGTTATTCAACTTGCATCATCGGAAGGATGTTATCAAAAATGATGTCCCAATATGAATCTCTTATAAAATTCTTTCCAAGCTTAGTCTAGAAAAATCTATGTATATTCATATATGTATATGAGATAAAATGAATGAAAGTACAAAATTTAGTTAACAGGAGGTCTCGGTGGGGGAGGTGGCTGCGGTCTGCGGAAGTATATAATAAGACTAAGCATTCCTGTAAGAAATCCAATAAGATATAGATCCCAGTTCTGTCCGAGCAACTGATCCCATTTATCCAATTGATCGACTAAACTAAATTCTTGTAGGTAATCGAAGCCGAAGAGGAAAGAAAGTTTGATCAAAGCTAGTGCCACAGGTATTCGCGCGTCAGGACTAGCATCTGCGGCTAAATCGTAACATCGTTTAGCTAAATGCCGATCTTTAGCTAAACCTAGACCGCGTTCGTGCATATATCCTAAATTGAACATGGCCTGAGCGTTGTGTTGTTGTTCGGACGCCGAACGGTAATGGCTCGCAGCAGCTTCGTAATCAACTTTTGTTCCTCTCCCGTAGTAATGCGCATCCCCAAGTTTTACCTGAAGCAAAATATAACATTTAAAATGCAAACACAAATTTTGCTATCTTTGTCGATAATACATTTCAATTTAAATACTTACCTGCGCCGCGGAATATCCTTGCGCGGCAGCTCGCGCCCACAGCGCCAAAGCTCTAACTAAGCCTTCCTCTTCCGATAAAATATCGGTTTCTCCTCTATCTAAAATGAATGCCGCGTTACTCTGCGCAACCTCGTAACCCATTTCGGAAAACAAGGCATAATTGAGGAACGCTTCGTTCACTCTGTTTTCTCTGTAATCTGTATGCGCCACCATCAATTGATCGCTCCATTTCCCTCTTTCGGCAACGTTTTTCATTAATTCCACGGCTGTCGGACAACTTCTCATCATTCCAGTACCAGTGGCATGCATCTGTGCGAGATTATAGTATGCCAGCACATGACCAGATTGACTGGCTAAATTAAAATACTTGTTTGCCATTTTGTAATCTCGCCTGACGCCTATGCCACCTAAAAAATAAATTCAAATATTATTCATAAAGCAATAGACAGTTATCTATGTAAACAAGAGAGAGCAAAATAATTATGCAACTACAAGTACATATACTTACTGAAATACATGTTGCCTAACTGCAACTGTCCATCAACCCAACCTTGTTCCGCAGCTTGACTGAAATATTGCAATGCTTTAGCAGTGTTTCTTTCTACTCCCATTCCATATAAGTACATCAGACCCAATCCACTCTGGCCTACTGGATTGCCTAACTCTGCAGCTTTTTTGAAATATTTAAATGCTGTCTCATTGTCTTGCTTAACAATTTCACTTCCTTCTAAATAAATCTGCAAATACACGTGAAAAGAGTATTATATAATCGAAATATATTGGACAATCATGCAACTTAGCATACATATAGTAAATAATTGTATTTGCCCAGCTTCTAACTATAAATGTTATTGTCAGGATTTCGTTTTACCTTTCCAAGAAAAGCCATAGCCACTGGATTGCCAGCGTTGGCAGCATGTTGAAAATATTGCACTGCTCTTTCGTGGTCCAAAGGAACTCCTCTACCTCCTTGATAATGAAGCTGTCCAAGTCCGACCTGTGCCTGAGTGTCGCCCTTTTTGGCTAACAATTGATAGTACTCTATTAAATCTTGATCAAAGATTCCAGAAGTATATCCCGGATTTTCATGCTCATCCAAGAGTCGAACCCGTTGAACTACCGGACCACCACTCAGCGAGACTTCCTCCGCGACCTTCTTTGCTACCTTTCGATAAAAATCCAAAGCACGTTCGCACGAGGCCGGTGTCGTTACACCTGCCCAATGACGATATCCCATTACCATTTGAGCGCGAACATCACCACCGAGAGCAGCAACAGTGTAATGAAGTAAAGCTTTTCCTTGAGATGCATTAACGCTACCAATACCAGTCGCATATAAAAATCCCATTCCCTATACATGAATATAATGGTTGATTACAAAATCCTCTCTCTGCCAAAACTCAATATTGGCTGCTTTCCTTTTAGTGACACAAGTCGACACAAACGTTATTCTATCTTTCTTGACATTGAATGAGTGACAAAGACAAAACGACACCTGTGCCAACTTGTGTCACTAACGCCTGGTTTTTTATTATCTGGTTAACTTGTGGTTTAGGATTTTGACCAATCGCATTTGAACAAGTGGCTGAATTGTCAAATGCGATTGGTCAAAATCCTAAACCACAAGTTAACCAGAGAATAAAAAACCGGGCCTAAAAGGAAAGTGGGCATTGTTTATTATACTGTATATATACCATATGAGCAGATGGGAGCCCAGTATCTGCAAGCTCTTTGAATACTTTAAATATATTAGGTATGTCGTCAATAACTACTCGCAGAGAAGTAGGACCCAGTGGAGTTCCAAGTAATCTTGCCCATGCCAATATAGATCTGGCTTCTCGATGGCCTAACTTCGCCGCTTCGACAAGCAGTCTATAACCTTCGTGCTTGTTAGTGCGCATCGCATTTATGATACCTTCTGCTTGCTTGAACAACTGCTCGGCTGGAAAAAGATTATAACAATAAAGAAGGATCGTCAAGAAGTAACGGAACGAGTGAAATGTCATTATGCCACCCAGCGAGAACAAAGCGCGATTAAATTCAACGTACCTGCCTGTTGTTCCATTGACAATGGCTCTTGGACCTCCTCCTCGAGGGTTTCGTACAATTCTTGAGCTTCCCAGGATTCCATATCCTCTTCATCCAGTGGCCTCTCGTTTAAAACCAAGGAGTCCGTATCCTTGGTCTGAGCTATCATCGTCTTCATCCATACGTTTCTCGTTCCCGGATTTTCCACGGTCTCCTTGCTGGCAGCCTCCGTCTTGCCCTCCCCATCCTCCTTCCTGCCAGTTTGCTTGCTGATTTCCTTGTAGATCGGATCGGACGCCGGTACGAGCTTCAGTATCGTGTCGCGCAGAGCACTCAGTTCGCGCAGCTGCTCGAAGGCGTTCTCCATATCCTCGATCGCGACTTCCTCCTCCGTCTCCTCGTTACTGTTCGACTTCTGCGTGATATCGCCGCGCTTCTTCGGGCCGGTCTCCAGTTCCGCGGTGCTCAGGAGGCACAACGCCAGGAGCAGCAGGAACACGACGCCCCCGTTGGACTTCATAGCTTCGGCGAGAATTTAAACGCGGGGCCTCATTACAAACCTTACAACGCCGGTGACCGTAACGTGCTCATCGCCCTCACGGGCACGCGGGTTATACGGGGCGCGCGATTGATCGCACTTGATACGTACATACGTGGACATTCGCGAGAACCGTCTCGCCTCTTCGACCAATTACGTCATTAGGACACGTCAATACGCATCTTTCTCGCGGCGAGACCGACGTGTGTCAACAAAAACAGGACGCCCGCGAGATACGCCGACCGACCGAATCGAACGGAACACGCTGCGCTTCTTCTCGCGAGTCGTGCGGTACACGCGTTACGACACACCGCGCGGGAAAAGCATCCGCCAAGTCAGCTGTTTTCACCGCTAAAAACGTGTAATCGCCATAATAATAAACGCTCGCTCGCGCTGCCCGTGCCGCACACGAATGCGTATTACACCTTGTTTACACCGCGCACCATCAGCGACACGTCCACCGTCACCCGATCGCCAATTGTATGATAGAACGAAATATTTCGTTGTCTTTTTCCTTTGTTCTCACTCGAAATGTATACCTATAACGAGACGACGTGACGTTTTGCGTTTAGATTATGTTAGATAAGGATAGATAAGTAGAAGGAAATGATAATAACAATAGTGTCTTCTTCCGACGGAATTAATTGAGCCGCCAAGTTGCCCCAACTGCACCACGCAGAAGTGCAGATAGATTTGTAAATTTATAGGTTAATTGCGTAAAAAAGTTTTATTCGTGAACTCGCGTAAACACTATAAATGAGGAACATGATTTTTTTTCTCAAGATTTCATAAAAACTGGGACATTAAAGAATTTGAATAACAATTTTTTTTTCTTGATTAATCTGATCTTTTCAATGGCTGCGTTTAGACCGTGCGACAAGGGCTACGGTCAACTTGATGCTACAAATGCTTCGTAGCATTTTCTGATTGGTCAATTAGTAAAATTCTTTCTTCTGATTTGTCAAGCAAATGCTT
>NJRP01000071.1:97089-123004 GCA_003063835.1 Aphaenogaster floridana | reverse complement strand
TAACTAATTCTTGATTTAAAAATTTTGATGGTTGACATGAATGAACTATACCTTTTTTTAATTCAAATAATGCTCAGTTAAACCAACTAATGTTTTAGTTGAACGTATTGGACTAAATATTTTAGTTTTTCAACAAATTCTTTTCTCAGTGTACAAGTTAACACTTTTTAGCTCATTCTTTTTATATCGTAGTGCTGTATCGCGCACATAATCAACGCTCATTCGCATAATAGTCTTAATTATGCAGTGACGTCGGTACTATTGAAAGTATCGATTTATTTATCTATTTCATTTGTATACGCGCTCGTTACCCTGAATGCGGAAACGATCGAAAAATCGCGTGCTCGTAACAAGCCACCGCGACACGAGCGTTTGCGTTATGCTCGCGATTACGTAACGCATTATTTACGGTAAACACTGATATAAGATTGAAAAACAATAATCATCTCGCGGAACGATCTATCGTCGGGAAAGTTTTACGAGAAAGCCGAGAGTTCGTGCACTCCGCACGCGTGTAACAATCTTTCAGAAAGCGATAAATTTCTTATCTCCTTGAATTTTGCTCGCGATGCCTTAAGCAGCCTAGACTTAAAAATAGAAAGGCCTCGCGTACATATCCTTTTTTCCTGACTCCTTTTATGCAGCAGCGGTTTATGCAGTAGCGTGACAATTTATACGCTCGAGGAAAGACGCGGAACGTTAACAACGAGATTTTTCATCGCGAAGATAAAACGCCCGTCTGTGTCTCTAAAATTCCTTTTTAATCAGATAACGATCAATTATCTGGATTGACCCCGTTCAATTGATTTGGAATACCGTTCAATCTTATCGATAAATCGTAGATTATGAAGTTATTATAATTATCAACCTTTAGTACATGAAATTATCCAAAGAAGAATTAATAGACGCAGGTCTATTAATAGAAGGCACTTATTTTTAATTTTACAATGTTTTCAAACAAAATTACTCTCACGCGAACATAAATATCTGCTGATGTTTTCTATGATTTCTGGCGTCAGCAGACGCCAATCTTGCACGATAGCATTGAAAAAATATCGGATGTTTCATTTATCTTATTATTGCTAAATAATTCGTTATGGTATTGAATGTTTCAGATTACTTAACATTAGATTGTATTTATCTTTTATCGCAAATAAATAAAGGCTGTTCTTCTAAAAAAGCAAAGTTTTTTTTCTAATTCTAAATATATCATGTACGATCTTCGATTTTAAATATTAACAATATGAAGTTGAGGATACAAACGATTGAATTTGCCGAACAATCTCTGACGATTGCAAATCGTAATTGTGAGCGTTAGGTAACAGAGGAAGTTTTTTTTTATATTTTTTGCTAAAGATAGAGACGCATAAGCGCACTTATATGTTGAATACAAAATAAAAGAAGATGTATTGTCATTGTTGAATTTGAATGGATCGACAATCGCATGAAGATTGCAGGATGCATATTTATTTTTATATCTTACATTATTTGTATAAATAAATACATTGTTAAATATATGCTTAAATTATGCGCAATAAATTTTACACGGTGTTGACATGCTTAATGCGGATGCTGCGAAAAACTGCATTGCATCTTTTCAGATTGATGTATTTTACACGTGCTGTTTTTTTCGTGTCTCGTAGGAGCAAAGACAAATATTCATATTTGTACGTTGTTGTCATACATGGAAGATAGAATTGCTGCCTATTATGCAACCATGATTAAACCCTTATTTATTCGATGTCAAGTCAGTTGTCAAAGTATGTCCGTATGTTATAAAGTATGTTATAAAGCGAATATATCAGCTTCGATATATGACAAAAAGTGTTGCGAACATCAATCTGTATTCTCTCTTTCGTTATTGTAAATATATTGGAAGATTAATATTATAAACAGCGGGACGTTTATAATTTACTGACTTTGGGAGGGGGGGTATTCTCGCTTTCACACACAGTACCATTTTATAACCTTTTAGGAATTTTTTTTCGAAAAAATATAAAAGCTATGAAGTTGAAACTTGATACATTTATTCTTTGATATTTAAATGTTCTTTACAAATTTTTTCAAACATAAAAGATTTTTTTAGCAATTTTATTTGCACATCTGTGTATAGGCATGTCAAAAAAATACCGGCTCACTGATGCCATGATTTAAGGTGCAGAAATTATCAGAAACAAAAAATTCAAAAATATTTTTTATCATAAATGTTCTCGTCTTACAACCAAATAAAAAAAAATGATTTTTGCAAAAATGGCAATTTTAAAAAATCGATTTTTTTTCATTTTTTTCGAGATTCTTTCTTACCGGAAAAATCGAGAAGTTGGAATTTTTATTTGATTGTAGAACAGACGCGAAAGAGTAAAATGTTGTGAATATCTCTTAAAAATTTTGATTCAATCGGATTAAAACTATACGAGTTATCGTGACAACAATTTTGAAAAATGTTGTTTAAAAAATACGCGTTTAAAATTTTACAAACAGTTTGCAGGTTAATAAAAATTTTGTCAAATCTTTTACCTCTAATCTATATTCTACAAGGTTCAAATTATTAAAAAATGCCAACAAAAAAATCGATTTTTTGAAACCCAAAAGCGAGAATACCCCCTTAAGTGCTTGCGTGTCGACGCGAGATGCAGCACGTGCTGAAAACTTTTTCAAAGTCCGGGACGGTCTTCGCTTTTTCGTAAGAAGGACGCAACTTTCTTGTGGTAGCAAAGATCAGCGTGATGCACTCTGAATATTGAACAATAGCGACTTGGTGCGTTTGTGATAAGAGGAGCTTACTACGTTTTCCCCGGAAACAAGTACGACAGTTGAATAAGGATAAGCGGATGGAGCGATAAGGAATCCGTTGAGACTAGAAATTTTATTTGTTTTTCGAGATTCTTTTTCGAAAGTGTCCGTTGTTTGCAGAATGCTGGGACGCATTATTTCGAAAGATTGTAGCGTGTACAAATTGCAAGACGAATGTCTCGCATGCCTCGCATGTTTCGTTAGAATTGTTCGTCCGAGTAAGATTTCGCGGGAGCGTTAGAAACAATGAAATTGTAACAATAACGGCGAAACAATAACATATGATAATGAAAGATTGGGGACGAGCACGATGCATAATTCTTGCATTCTATCGCTAATGTTTCAGCGTGTCCGGGCGAGAATCGGAAGCTCCTGGTGCTGTTGAACCCGAAATCGGGACCCGGCAGGGGCAGGGAGATCTTCCAGAAAAGGATCCATCCGATCCTGTCGGAAGCGGAGAGATCTTACGAGATTCACATTACCAAGTGTCCTAATTACGCCCGTGAGTTCGTGCGCACGAGGGATGTCTATCAGTGGAGCGGCCTGCTGATGGTCGGTGGCGACGGAATCGTCTTCGAGGTGGTGAACGGACTTTTCCAGAGGCCCGATTGGGAGAAAGCTCTGCACGAATTGCCGCTCGGGGTGATACCGTGCGGCTCCGGCAACGGCTTAGCAAAGTCCATCGCCTACGCTAAGAAGTATGTCCTTCTCTCACAATCAGTCCCGCGCGGCCTGATTATCGCCTTTCGTTTACAGAATTTTGTAATCACGTGAAAATTTTCGACGGAATTATTCCTGGATGATGACGTGCGATTCGATAGAATTTACGTTTCATTATCGGTCTCGTTCCACGAAACGATTCGTAAACACGATATCGGTAAAGTTTTCAGAAGAACTGCGTTGCGTGAGAAAGACCGAGTAATTATCATTCCGGCTCGCGTTGTTCGGACATATCAGTATTAAGTGGATTATCCATCTTCGAAAGAATGTCGAGAAATGTTTATTTAATTCGCTGATATCTGAAGTATTAACAGATTTTATCAAAGTAAAGTTATGGCTAAAGGTGTGTTAGTCTAACAATAAGAATAGAATGATGTTTCAGAGAACCCTACGATCGCAATCCTTTGCTTATCAGCGCATTATCGGCGGTCAAGTGCAAAAAGACATCAATGGACATCGTGCGTGTAGAAACTAGGAAACAGATCCTTTTCTCATTTCTGTCGGTTGGCTGGGGTTTGCTCGCCGACATTGACATCGAAAGTGAACGACTGCGCGCCATCGGAGGTCAAAGATTTACCGTATGGAGCGTAGCGCGCCTAATAGGATTGAGAACATATAAAGGCAAAGTGTCGTATTTACCTTGCAACAAGGTACCCCCGGAAAATATGGAAAACGGCAATATATATCACAAGGACTATGCGAAGAAGATATTGTCGCACTCGAGAAGTTACGGCGACGAATTGGACAGGTAATATCCCGCGTAATGATAATAATGGCCGGTATTCATAGTCCGTTCTTATTTCAAGATCGTCTCAAGTAACATCTTAAGACGTTAATACGGCTTTGTGATTGGTTTATGATATCTTAAGATTGTACTTAAGACGGTTTTAAATATAAGAACGGACTATGAATACCGGCCAATGGATTTTTAACTAGATTGTAATGACAGATAATCGCATGTATTATGTGCACGTCAGCGCGACCGTTCGCTGACGTGCCACGTGTCAGGTAGCAAAGATGATTTCAAAGTACACGTGCCAAAGTTCTGTCATCGATTCTTTTAAAACTTATATATTTTATATATTGGAGCTATAGAGAGAAACTGAATCTGCTCGAAAACAATGTCACTGTGAGTGTGTGTGATTGTATATTGAAGTATATGTGCACACTGCATATTCACCGAGTTCAATAACTTGTTTGGCTCCGATCCCGAGAATATTTTCGATAATAATTTTACATAAATGATATTAAACGTATTTAATGAGAAAAATGATATATTATCGATGTCGTTTCTCTCTGCTGTTTACCAAGTTTATTTACGAAAAATATATATATGTAGGTGTTGTGCCGAACCTGAATCAGAACCGAAAGGCTTCTACAATACTTTCGGTGAATCATCCAACGATTTGAACGGTTGCGACGATAACGACGTGATAACTGAGAACCTGGCTCTCGAGACGGAAAACGAGAAGAGGCACAGACTCGACAGCTTCTACTCCGCAACATCGGCGAAGTCAACTTATTTCAGCACAGGTTCGGTCTCGAGTTATCACAGTATGGAGGACAACGATAGCACAGAAATTAGTATGTTATCAAAATCGAACATATTTATATTGAATTTATAACATCCGTACTGATAAATCTGATGTGTCGTTAAGGTGCAGAAAACATTTGTAACAATCAAGTTATGTACGGGCCGTCGTCTACGCTTCCGGCGCTAACAACGCAACTCTCAAATTGCTGGACAACGGTTCAAGGTAAGGTAATTGCTTAAATAAGGGAAATCTTATACCAATCGGTTTTCGATGTACAAATCGTTTCGAATTTCGGACTTCAGAAAATTTTAAGCAAATTTCTTTAATCTGCCTTTCTTTTAAACATACATTTGTCTAAATTTTACCAAAGTATTTAAAATTTATATAGCCGGAACAAACATTTTATTTTTAACATTTGTAATTTATAAGACTCGCGGGAGACGAGTTTAAAGACATGTATTTGTTGTAATTGTCATATAATACAATGCCAAAGGTTGCCGCGTAATGCACTTATTAACCCTTTAACTCCAGTTGAATTCGAAGTAACGTCACGTACCACTTAATAAAACGCCGAATATAATAGATTATAATTGAAAAATATATAATATAATGTGTAGCACTTTTCAGTTGCAATACGATGCTATATATGATGCATTTGAAAAATAAATTCATAGACCTTTTATACTGTTCTTTATAATGCATAAGAATGAAAGACGAATTTTATGGCGTGTATATAGAATGTTTTATGCTTAAAATTTCAGGAGAATTTATAATGGTGCATGCAGCTTATCAAACGCATTTGGGACAGGACTATTTTTTTGCGCCACGTGCTACATTAGCAGATGGAATTATTTGGCTTTTAATAGTTAAAGCCGGTATTACACGGGCCAATTTAGTGCAAGTAAGCTACATTAGAAAACAGGATAAAAGAAGAAAAAACATGCTCATATAGCAATGCTTATCGTGTTCGTTTATTAGTTTTTGTTAGGTCTGAGTAGCGGGACTCATGTGGCTTGTCCTGGCGTTGATATGATACCTGTGAAAGCATTCCGGATAGAACCTGTGGAAGGAATGAACGGACATATAACTGTAGACGGCGAAGAAGTTGATTACGGACCGCTGCAGGCTGAGATATTCTCTTCTCTAGCGTCGGTGATGACACCCTGACATAAACGATAATCATTGGATACTTAATGGTGATATCAACAAAATCAAATAATCTTCGGATATATTCCGACGAGGGATTTGTTCTAGATTAGCTTAGAATAAATTAGTTATGATAGTAACACCAAACTGTTAATATTATTGTATTAATATGTATGAAGGTATTTCGGATTGTAAACTTTGAATTGACAATCTATGTAGGCTGTTTAAATCTCGATCTATTACCTTGTGATGTGCTCACGAAGAAGAAGAGTTCTTTTTCCTCTTCATAATGAAGATGTCGATAGATAAATATATACATAGAATTATTTATTAACCTAGAGTTGGACGGGTTAAATCTGTTGCATCTTAATAGATACATTTAGCCGTTTTGTAAAGTTTTCTATCAGTTTGTACAGTGTATCTATACATGCAACATAATGATATTATTTGTGCTCACTATTGTAAACTATAATATAAGATACTATATTTTGTTACCATGTAAAATAAATTAATGTAAATTTTTTTTACATATAAATATTTTGCGAGTTAATACTAACCAAATGCATCAGAAAATTGTAAACTTTATTATCACATTTTAATACGTTTGTGTCTTACATCTTTAATGCATAATAAAATGGTATTGTTTATTTGATATGTATGCTGCATAAATGAAATAGTATTTTAACGATAAGTGACATCGATGCCGCAGCAATGTTTGGTTACACATAGCTGTTTTATTAATTTCGTTTCTATATAAAAAGAATGATACAAGACAAGAATAAAAAATTGTAAAATCACAGTGAAATTAATTACGTATGATACGTATATCATACTTAAATTACTAAAATTGTAAATATTAAGATTTATCAGTTCGAATTAAATTTCCCCTTTAATTAAAATCGTTATGTTTTCCATGCGCGATCATTATACTTAATAAACGCAATTGAAATTGAAAGAAAGTTGTGAAACAAAGTTGTTTTATTGAACCAAGCTTTTTCCGTTCCTGGACTTTTATCATCTTTCGTCTCTTTTATGTATCATATAATCCTAACTCTGTCATCTATAGTTGTAGATTGGTTTTGCCGCAACTTCTTATGGCAAAAAGTACTGCGACACGAGTTTAAAAAGTTTGAGAATCGTTTCACTATGTTAGAGAGAGCACCATGTATATGATACACACACACACGCACACACATACATTCAGAAGCTAGTGATGTTTTATCACTAATCGGCGAGCCTGTTCCTGACCTATTCATGAATAATTAATTCTAAATATGCCATAAATCTCAATGAAAGTGGTGAATAGAAACGTATATCTTTCTCGGAAACGGTTAAATCTCCGTCTGAACACGTCGTAATTCATCGAATTGATTAGACTTCGCGCTCTCCGATTGTTTACGCTATAAATAATAGACTCGATCGCTCATTTCGTTGTCATCTTTCAGAAACACTATTCATAACGCTTATAACACGTACGTGTTGGGGGGGATTTGCCACCGGTATTAATATTTATAAGGAGATACTTGGGTAACGGAAGGCAAGACGTTGCCGTTGTTAAGTCTACACGTATCGTTTATTATTCTCTCTTTACAACAGCGAGTCCGTGATCATCGATCGTCGTCGATCCCGATGATCGACCTCGTCCCTTATCTTCTCGCTTTAACTTCCCCCTTTGTACGTGGGTCTCCGCATGCGCGTCACTCGAGTCGATGACGATGAAACAGATGAGGTATGAAAATGAAGAAGTGAGTTTATGGGTCAGTCTCTTTACACAAGCTGAGTAAAACAACAATGAACACGGAGAGCACGGTTCCCCAACGAGCGCCGTCGTGCCGTGCGATTAAAAATGACACGCGAACACCGCGGCTTCTTGGCGCAGCGACGACGGGCGGCGTGCGAGCCGTCGACGACGACAGCTCGGGAAAAGACAAAAAAAAAAAAGACAGAATCGTAGTTCGTTAAGATAATCTTAAGTAAACTATTTATATGCATGTACGGGCGCGTCCGAAACCATCGCCGTTATGCCCGCACCTGAGGATCCTCTCCATCAATTTAGAGAAATCGTGACCTCTTCTCGTGACAAAAGCCACAATATAAATCTCGCATTGAAGATCGTTTTAACTTTGTAACGCAATCAAATTGCGAACCCTTGCGAAAAGCCGCGTGGTCGGAAAGTTGTGAGGAAGATCGATATGGAATTTTAGAAGTTTGCGACTCTCTGAATCGTACGAGAGAATCCTGCAGGTTGATCGAACGGCGATAACTCCGGAGTATTCTGTATACATATCCGTATATATACTATAAACATAAAAATGCTCCGGCTGATTCCTTCCCGTTTCCCCCGATCGCCTTTCGCCGCTCGCGTTCATCTACCGAACTGATAATGGAATCGCGAATCGTACGGAAAGAATGGTTTTGCTGGAGTATCTAAAAATTTGGCCAGATACAGATTTGAAAATAATTTTGTTGGACCATCAAAATAATTATGTAACGCCCAAAATAGTTGCTAGAATATCAAAACTTTTTGTAGCATTATCATCATGCTTGAGCGTCTTTAAAGACGCTATTGTAAATTTATAATTACTTTTGATGGTCCAATAAAATTATTTTCAGACCTATATCTGGCCAAATTTAAAAATAATTTTGTTGGACCATCAAAAATAATTGCTAGAATATCAAAACTTTTTGCAACGTTATCATCATGCTTGAGTGTCTTTTATAATTTTACTTTTGATGGTCTAACAAAATTATTTTCAGGTCTATATCTGGCTAAATTTGAAAATAATTTTGTTGGATCATCAAAATAATTATGTAAGACGCCCAAAATAGTTGCTAGAACATCAAAACTTTTTGCAACGTCATCATCATGCTTGAGCGTCTTTTGTAATTACTTTTGATGGTCCAATAAAATTACTTTCAGATCTATATCTGGCCAAATTTGAAAATAATTTTGTTGGACCATCAAAATAATTATGTGTGTAAGACGCCCAAATTAATTGCTAGAATATAAAAATTTTTTGTAGCATTATCATCATGCTTGAGCGTCTTTTATAATTACTTTTGATGGTCTAATAAAATTATTTTCAGATCTATGTACCTATATCTGGCAAAAGAAATTTTTAGATATTCAACAAAATCTTTCTTTTCGTAAGGACGCCGTACGCACGTTGTACGTGATCGCGAGGAAGATCTCTACGGAAAAGCCTTTTGCTCCGACTGAAAACTCAACGAACGATTGTCTCTTGCTCCCGTGCGAAAACGATCCCTCGAACGGTCTGGCAGTTATATCCCGAGGGAATCGATCTTCGAACGGGCTGAGCGAGGGCTGTATGTACAAGCGCGGAGAATGATTGCAAATTTATTAATTTTTTTATTTCAGTCGTGCTAGAATTCATCGATCGATGAAACGCCGATCGACTCCAGTCCCGAGGATCCCGAGGATCCTCGAACGATCGGGGGGAGCTATCGGGAAGGATATCGGCCGGGGCGACGATCGCAATATTCGTACGCAGCGCAGGCGGTGTATATACAGAGTCCACTACTGAATTAACATTAAAAATGGAAATATACGCAGAAACGTAAATTCGGAGATCTGCAGAGATAAGTGATTCTATCACACATCAATTTTGGCGAAACGGCCGAAAACGTCGCCGCGTCGCGCGTGATCTCGCACGTGCCGCGAGTGACACGCGCGAAGACAGAAAGAAAAAAAAGAAAAAACCGAGAAATCGTGAACAATGACATTCCCGCGGGATTTCCCAATCGAATACCGAAGATCAACGCATATTTATCTCGCTTTGTTTTCGCGTCGTCTCGCCTCCACGACTGTCTCTTATACACATCTAGATGTGTATAAGAGACAGCACACACACACACACACACACACACACAAAAATGCATACATACGTACAGGCATATGTAACATGCAAGCATGCACACGCATACACGAGCAAATTAAATGCATTCGCATACAGGGCGTACGCTCCTCCACGCTCACTTTTCCGCATGTTTTACAGTGACAGTCTCTCCGTACGAAGATTACAGAATCGATCTCGGTTCGGCGATCCATTTCGCCTTCCGGCGAGGAGCTTGGCTTCGAAATTTATGCTAGCTGCAATCGCGCGAGGAGAGTACTTACTACTTAAAATAATCCCTAACGAATTTGGACTGCGACGGCGAGTTCTCTCTTTTTTCTCTTTTTCCTGTCCCTCGAACGATAGGGGCTGCGTTCGAAAACATCACCCGAGTGCCCTCTTCTTCTTCTTCTTAGACCCCGTTTGGATATCCGACTCAATTAATGTGAGTCACAGTACCATGCTAATAGGATCCATAGATTCAGAAAGAACCTCTTCGGGGACAGAAGTTCAACTTTTTCTTATCCCGAGTGCCCTCATGTAGCATTTTATCCTTGTTGTTCACCGAATGTTAAACAAGGATAAAATGATACCTGAGAGACCTCGGATGATGTTTCTGAACGCAGCCAGGGACTACCAAACGCCGTTGGCACGTGGACGCTGTCGATCGGGTCATTCGTTGTGAGAATCATATCCGAATCACGAAAATCATGAACATCCCGCGAAAATGACTCTTACATTACGATATTGTCGAAACTATATTTATCTATAAGGGGTAGAATTCATTACGAACACGTTGCTGGTACGAAAAACTTGTGACGCGCGCGTTGTACGCTACTTACATCGAACTAATAATCTTTCCGATCGGTGTTCTTTTCTCTTGCCTCAATCGAGTATAATGCTATAAGCGAACAAAACTGTCGATTCCGTAAATACAATACTTTTGGCAAATAAGCGCGAGGGGGGGGGGACCTTCCGGTACGCGAATTACGACATATTTGGGCAACCAGCACTCGAATTGACGTGTCTTATAAAATATCGAAGAAAATTAATCGTGCATATACATCGTTCAAGCACCGCTGATTTCGTAAAGTAACATTTTTGCATCGTAATCGCATCGTACTATCGACAACTTGATCTCACCTCTCTTGATTTGGTCTACATTACGGCGAAATAATTCACAGTGCATTAAACAACACGTTAAATCAGTTCCAAACGTGGCCAAAATTTATTTTACGGCTGCTGGTCCAGTTGGACCAGCCCGACCGATCGAAGAACGTTTCATTCAACAACGTAGAATACTCTAAATTTACAAATAACAGCTCGCTAATTTTTATGCATTGACTAAAGCGTTTTTGCTCGCACGAGCGTTTTTCCGAGGATTTTCATTTCGGCGGGAGACACCAAGGCTTCGAAAACCAAATCGGGATTGATTATCACACGAATCTCCGGATTGTACGAATGAAGTGACTCCAGGAACGCTCGATTACGATTCTCCTTAGAGTTCCTCAAATAAAAGTTTGGACACCGCTCGCCATTTTCAACTATGCGCTTCTCAAAAACTGCTTCAAGTCAGTCGAGTACCTATGCAGTTTGTTAATAAAAAATGGATTTAATTTAATAGTCCATATGAACACAGAAAGAACGGTTTTGCTGAAGTATCTAAAAATTTAGTCAGATACAGATCTGAAAATAATTTTGTTGGACCATTAAAATAATTATGTAGGACGTTCAAACTGCTAAAACTTTTTGCAACGTTATCATCATGCTCGAGCTACATAATTATTTTTTGATGGTCCACCATAATTATTTTCAGATCGGTATCTGGCTGAATTTTTAGATGCTTCAACAAAATCATTCTCTCCGTGTATAAATATTATTTTTAACATAAGTAAATCATAATAAAATACGCAATAAAATATAAATTCCTTCGTTAGCGAAATGCTAAAATACATGGCAAATTAATGAAAAACTGTTTAATAGGTGTCCAAATTAGACCAAATTAACTGTGGTACTTTGAACCAATCAACATGGGACGGAAATCCAAAGAGGGATTAAGGGGATCCTGGAGTGACGGGAATTACCGACATTTGCAGGCTAGGATGCCATTCCGAATTGACTGAACAGAATTGCAATTATTTGGTCTGCAATTACAGTACGCACACTCAGGAAGTGCGCAACGGTCGATTTCATGATGAAATCGGAAAAAAGTTAAAAAATTACATTTGGTGTCACTCTCTTTCGGCTCGAGGTTATGTCACCTGACATAAACGTTTGCTTGATGAAAAGTTCTACGGTTTGTAGGTACAAAATGAGACCGTCGCGCACTTTGGATTACATAAACAAATAACACTGAGCCTTAGGAACTGAGATTGAAAGCCTAGAAAAAAAATGCCACCCTACTCTACCATTTTTCGCATGTTTGCGTGTGATAATGGTCGCGTTCAGCAGACCAAGCCGCTCAGTAGCAATCGAACGTGATTGGGTCTTACTTTTAGAACCAACCAATCAACGCAGAGAGTTGACAAGACGAACTCAACAGTTGTGTTTGCTGAACGCGCCTATTGATGTAGGCTGCGTCGGCGAGCACGCTTTTAGCGCTATGAGCGTGCTCTATCCTTGTTCAACTTTCAGTAGGTGACAAAGATAGAACGACGCTGTTAGCGCTAATAGCGTCTCCCCGAACGCAGCCGTAGTGGTATGATTAGAGATCCTATAACAGAGATCGGACACCGCATTAACGATCTCTGATTGGCTCCGTCGCCTGGGGTCTAACCGGAAGTGTGAGAGAGAAAGATGTATATAGCTAACGAAGATATCCTAGCCGACCTAGCCATAACTGTCTGTCAAAACCACTTGTGCAAAGTAGAGATTAAGGATCTCTAGTACAAATACTACGTTTACGCGGAGTGAATTATCGATAATTTGAGTAAGTTACTACAAAAGTAACGCTCGCATAAACGTAGTAGTAGTATATGTAATATTATTTGATATTAACACAGGAAAACTGATGACATATATTTGTTTGTAAATTTTTAATACGTGTTGTGTTTTAATATTCATTACTTACGTTAACTTCAAATGTATATCGTATTCTTGTATTTATTCAACAATCAAAATAAACCGCCATCGAAAAACGTCATATCCGGTTTCACCCCACGACGGCACGTTGTCCGATCTCTAAGGATCTCTAGCAGTGATGTATCGATGTTTCGTAAATCGTATGTATGTATTGTAAATCGGTCGGTAAAGTCGGCTCTCGCGTCGGAGTTCGGTCTTCACTCCAGGATCCCCTTAATAGGTGTCCAAATTAAACCAACTAAACTGTGGTACTTTGACCCACTCAACGTGGGACGGGAATCCAAAGGAGGATTAACAGTAGAAGGTGTCCAAATTCTTACTCGAGGAACTCTAGCTCCCCTCGCAGTCGAAGACGCGCCACGGACAGAGAACGCATCGCGAGTGCCGAGATTATCGTAATTTCCACGTCTCGCGATTGAAATCTCATAATGAAGAACACTAGAACACGCCGCTGAGGGCGGCGACAGTGGAATCCGCTCTGGAAGTAACACGCCGAGCTTCCCTCGAGCTCGTTATCACACACGGAAAGCACGGTTTCGAAGTATCAATAATGTCCATTTCTGCCGATGTAGATTAACTTTAATCTCGGTTTAACTTACTCTTTATCTTTTTCTAGTTCTAAGAATTAGAAAAAGATACAGATTAAGTTAAACCGAGATTAAAGTTAATCTACGTTGGTGGAAATGGACATAAGTTAGACACAGATCACAGCAAATAATTATATTGGACCATCAAAATAATTATAACGTTATTAATAATTATAACGAGTTAGGACATTCAAGCTGAGTGCTCGCTAAGGTGCCAAGACTTTTTGCAGCATTATCATCATGAGCGTCCTACACGGAAAGAACAGTTTTGCTGAAATATTTAAAAATCTGATCTGAAAATACAGATCTGAAAATAATTTTGTTAGACCATCAAAAGTAACTAAGTAGGACACTCGAGCATGATAATGCTGCAAAAAGTTTCAATATTCTAGCAATTATTTTGAGCGTCCTACTTAGTTACTTTTGACGGTCTAACAAAATTATTTTCAGATCTGTATCTGGCCAAATTTTTAGATATCCCAGCAAAACCATTCTTTCCGTGTACATAATTATTTTGACGATCCAACAGAATTATTTTCAGATCTGTACCTGGTCTAACATCTACATACACAGAAAAAAAATGCTGTTGCTTCAATTAAAGTGTACGTCACGGGCTGCCACAAACATAAATATTTCATTCGATTATATTATAATTGGACCAAATATTTAGATTATTAAAAGAATAATCTAAATATTTGGTCCAATCATAATACAATTGAATGAAAGAATTATGTAAGATTATTTAAAGTACACGGAAAGAATGTACACGGAAAAATAATTTTGTTGGATCATCAAAATAATTATGTATAGGACGCCTAAAAGAGTTGTTACAATATCAAAACTTTTTGCAGCATTATCATTATGTTGGAGTGTCCTACATAATTATTTTGATGATCCAACAAAATTATTTTTCAGATCTGTATCTGGCCAAATTTTTTAATATTTCAGCAAAACCGTTCTTTCCGTGTATGGAAGGATGAGTGCTATAAGGAAACATTGTAAACCAAGTCTACTTCTTGGCTGTAGTAGCTGAAGTTAATAAAATATGTGATAAATTTTTAATGGCAAGAGATGCCAGTCGGGTCGACTTAAAAATTTATCACATACGTTTATTACTACTGGCGATTTAGAAAATTAAATTTAAAGTTTAATAAAATATATATATAATACAATTGAATGAACTATTTATGGTCGCGTTCAGCAAACCAAGCCGCTCAGTAGCAATCGAACGCGATTGGCTCTTACTTTTAGAACCAACCAATCAACGCAGAGGGTTGATAAGACGAACTCAACAGTTGTGTCTGCTGAACGCGCCTAATGTTTATGGCAGCCCGTGACATAGACTTTAATTGAAGCAACAGCATATTTTTTTTCATATACTTCAGTAAAACCGTTCTTTCCGTGCACGCTCCGTAATCGCCATACAAACGGTAATATAACGATATCGACTATATGCGCTATGCTGGGTGTGTGTACCTGTGGGATATTTATACGTTTTAAAAAAGTGGGAAGGAGAGGGGGACATCGGGCGGGCGAGAAAAGGACGTGGGGAGTCATATAATATGTACACACGATACTGGCAGTATAACTTTCGCCTTCTCAACGATCTCCCTCGTCGCGCGGCGCACGTTCCGCTCCGATTAGACGCGCACGGACGCGCCGATTCGACACGCACGGCCGTACGTGAACTTCGTCTCGCGATAGCGATAATTAACTAGACAACACATCTCCGTCGGCTCGGCTCGCGGGGCCGCGCTTCGCCGCGGCGATTAAAATTCGCGCGAGCCGGCACGAACTTACACGGCGGCGTTAACTTTAACGGCACCTTCCCGAATTCATTCTCCGATTTCTACGCGCGATAGAGATCCGAACGGCTGGGCCCCGACGACGCGAAAATCGTTTTTCGCTCTGGACACGTAGAAATCATATTGTAAACTCTCGTACAAAAACGCCGCGAGGATGACGCTCCCGATATCGGAACGCGTGGTCGATCGCCTTAAATCGTTAGTAGCGCACCATCGGTGCGACGCAGTGTCCTTCGTTTATCCTACTTAAGCATACGGTAAAAGGAAAGAAACGGCAAACGGATCGTCGACGGAATTGTCTCGCATCGCTTTAGTATCGTTAAACCGGCGGAGATGGCCACGGGAGAATCTAAAACTCGTATAACGCTGTTTTTACGTATTTTTGTAAGAGGAACATTTTCATAAATAATAACAACACGATACATAATTATATTGCGAAATAATACTCTTCTGAGGATAAATCTAGGAGCATAGGACAACAAGAAAGATTGTACATAAGTTTATCCAGGATTTTTTTTTAAATGACGGATGATAAATTGGAGAAATAATGTGCTCGAAATTCTCCCTTTTTAATATAACATCTGGCTGAATCTGACCTGACAAATTAATAAGCATCAATCTTTTCAATACGAATTAATAAATATTAGTTCCTTCGATAATTCCCTGATATAATTAGTTCCTGGTATAATTAGTATTAATTAGTAATAATAGCATTACTAAATAATTTCTTTTCTGAAACTTGGGTATTTATATTTAGCCATTTCGTCACTTTATCGTTTTAGATATCCGTAGGCATCCAGTTTATAGCCAAATAAATATAATTAGTTACCGCCTAATGTGACTTACTTCATTGATATATCAGGATTTAAAAAATAATTAATCTTTTTTCAATTATTTTCAATAATTAATTTCGATAAATATAATTAAATTAACTCAATGACTGATTGCTTTGAGCAAATTCAATTAAAAGCCATTTGATTGTGAAAAATGAAATCAAAGTTCCTTTGATTGATAATTGATTTAAGCAAAATTAATCGAAAACTATCTTATGACACTTTATATATATATATATATATAAGCGAATTTTATCAAAAAGTGTTTGATAAACGATTAATTAGCAATGTAATTGAAGATCGTTGGATTAACAATTGATTTGAATGAATATAATTGAAGATGGCCATGGCAAATCCATTCTGAATTTTAAAGATTTTTACAAACTCTCTCTCTCTCTCTCTCTCTCTCTCTCTCGACAATTTTCCCCGCCTATTGCGTGCAATTGGTACAATATTGTATACCCATCTCTGCAAAATTTTGTTTTGTTAACCACTGCACTCAATAAAGTTATTATTATTATTTAATCTTTTACTTAAATCAATTATCAATTGAATAAACTTCGATTGAATTCGTTCATATTAATTGTCAATTAAACGGCATTGGATTAGCTTTACTTATATTAATTGTCAATTGAATGGTTTTGGATTAACTTCGTTTATACCACTTGTTATAAACGGTTTTCGATTAATTTTGCTTAAATTAATTGTCAATTGGAAAAGCTTACATTAAATTTGTTAACATCAATCGTCAACTAAATGTAGAATTTAATGAAAAAAAATAATTATCGCAAACCTGGTACATATATGGAAAACAAGATAGCAACAAATTCCAGGTCAGGGTCAGAGAGTGCAGTAGCGTATACGTTTCAACAATCTAATAGTACAATCTTTTTGCAGTCTTTATAATTCGCCTTAACCCGAGAGATAAAGCCTGCACAATCTACGTTTACGTCTCTCTTGGTGTTTATGTCCTAGATTCGGCCCTTATATTATCGTGTAATTAAAGATAATTCTGTTTAAAAAAATGTACTAGACGCTTCTTTTTACTTATAAGTTGATAAACTATTCGAGTTTTTGCTTCCCCTATGCCATCTCTTACATCGAGAATGCGGGAAACGCTAAAGTTGACGCTTTATTTCACTTTCGTAAGACTTTTGCTTGGATGCGTATGCATGCATATTTAAAATGGTTTCGTTGAAGTTTTGTCGCGAGTTACCGATACGTCTCCGCGAAATTCGCGCGTGAAATAACGCGCGACGATAAGTCTGAATCGCAATTCCATTTAATTAAACGCCATTATATATCATAGTGCAACGTTATCCGACGTCACTTATTAAATATAACTTAGAAATTTGGCAGTGTCCATTTTTTGTCTTCGTCCAATATCACCTACGTATCACTCTAGAGGAGATATCAATAGAGTGTGCTGTGGTATGAATCGAAAAAGATGTTCTTGAAATTGCTGTGACTTCATAAAAACATAATTTATATTGATTAAAATTTCTTTCATAAACAATGCATTATGAATAATGTGAAAAATATTTATACAAAACGTGATTCACTATAGCCGAAACGTACGAAAGAAGTTTACTATTATATACATTTTACAAAAATTATTTGTAAAAAGATTGATGAAAGGAAGATTCGAAGTTTTTAACACACTCGTTCGACTCGCTTAAAATTTTACGACTATAATAAAAAGACAATTCGTAAAAGATCTCTCATTTCATACCACAGTGGCCTCAGATTGCTTGAGCCTCTTCCAAAAAACCAAAATGCAAAAGTACCGTTGCATTGCATTCAAAAAGTTTAAATAAATAGTGGAGATGAATACTTATATTTTATAATGTTGATTCGAGTATGAATTTTCTTTAGATTCGTCATCTTAATGAGAAACTCGAAAGAGAAATGAAATTATCTAGAATGATATCCACTTAGTGAATTTAAGCAAGATTCGATTAGAATTATATTAAAAAACGTAAATGCGCTTCTAAAATATTGTTATAGTCGTACATAAGGAACCGTTCATAATTAAAACTTGTTTCTAGATTTTTCATTTCATTGATAAAGAAAAAAGAAAAAACAAGAATTTGTACATTACGTTAGTTTTCCATTAGCAATGTGTCATGAATAAACATGTGCATTTGCAAAATACAAAATGAAATCCGATTATAAATTTCTAAAATTTATCATAGACCGAAAACGAATGCGCTCCATTCTTCTAATAAGCTCTTTTGATTTGAGACTCTAATAATGGCTATTACTGCAATGTCTTTATTATATCGCTTATAGTTGCTTATATTTTCTGATTAGTAAGTTATGACCATAGATTCTGTGCAGTTTGAGGTACAAAATGCTTCTTACATAATAATCCCAGCAGGATCCAGAGTTGTATAAAATAATCTGTATCAAAAATTATTATTAAGATAATTTGTGTGACACTGTTACATTTTTAATGATTACTATATCTAACTGTGTTACATGACAGTTTAGATACCAACCTATTTATGTACAATCGTAATTTAGCTTCTACTTGTTTAATGCATTAAAGATCGTTTTTACAGTGCATAACTACATAATAATGAGCTCACGTATTGTGTGCCTGATAACACAGTTTTGAGTAGTCCATATTTACGGTGTTACTTTTGCACAGATAACTTGGCCAATTACTTACATATTCAGTGCGCCATTCGTTTAATTTCAAATGGTACGAAACAGGTGTGCCGTTTTCTCTTAGTCTTGTATAATAATGAGCAATGCTAAATCTGTATCCTTCATCGTCTCAAGTACATTGATTTAAGTCGATCAGTGTGAGAAATATTACTACTGCGGTTTTTTCATGTATTCAATATCATTTGTGTGTAAACTCATTTATGAATGTAAAAATTAAAATAACTTTTTGTTTCTTGAAAAATTTTGATTTGTGTCGTATTGTCATCTACAGAAAGGAATAAAATAAAATGTAATTCAAGACAATGAAGTTACAGAAGGCGACGATTATCTCTACAAGTGTATTGAAAAATAACCTTTGCAGGATGTCTGCTTTGTTTTACTCTTTATTACTAACCACTAACATTCGCTAGTACGTTAGTACAAGAGGAACAAGTGTCTGGTTCAATTCGCTTTTTGTTGTCATACTCATGATTTATCCTTGATATTTAGAGAAGACGATTGGCCAATCTTTCTGTAAATCACACGGAATTTCCTTTTCGCGTGGCTTACATCGTCGATACTTCCGCAAGAGAGTCTACTATGCTACACTATTTACAGTTGATAAGCAATACATCCGATTGTTCTTGCAAACGTTTTTTTTCAAGCAAGCATTTCCGGTGTGTATATTCGTTTCATTATATAAATGTATGTACATGAACGATGAAGTATACGCGTCGAGAATCAACATGGATCGTATACTTTTTTGTGGTTAAAAAATAGATAAGCATAAAGAGATTGTTCTTTAATATAATTTGACACACTATTCGATAAATCAGTTTTATTTTAAATGCGACGATGAATTCACTAACAATAATATCTGTTGAGCATAACAAAATCTCTCGCAAGATCAGATTGCTAATTTAATGAAATGAGAGAAATGTACGTTTACAAGAACATTCACATATTCTACGCCGATAAATACATACATTTTAATGAAATGTATGTAACAAGTGGCAGTGCATGTAACGCAAAACAATCGATCACAATCATTTTGCTGTAAAAGCAAATGGAGAGAATTCATTACAAGATGCCGATAGGTGATCGTCATCTTACGCTTGATCTCAACTTAATATTTGTATACGATTGCAATATATTCGTAGTAAGCGGATTATTTACCGTTAAGTATTGAGTCCCTCCCATTCGATGAGGTATTGTATCTGACCGTTTGGACCTATCCTCTTCGCTTTGATGGCAAACTTTTCACCAGCAGCTATTCTATTAGCTGCACCGAAGTAAATATTCACCGATGATTTTAAATCATCCAGAGATATGTCAGGCGCACTTTGCTTCACAGGCGAACACTTTGGAGATGAAGATAGGCTGCTCTTTCTTTGTGGTTGCGGATCAGGAGGAGGTAATTTATCATTACTTTGCCGCTGTCTCAACCTTCTACCATTTAAGGCATAATCCACACAATTCCCAATTTGACTACTTGCACTGCTCGAGGCACCATTAAATGAACTTCTTAAATTCCTGGCAAATTCACTTTTAACTTCATTATTACGAGCCGGTAGAATAGCCGCTGTTTTGCTGGCGGTATGCTGAAATTGCTGCTGGACTTGCTGTTGGGGTGGACGTCCCCGTCGATGTTGCCTTCTACGTTTCACTTGCCCATTTCTGTCAACGATAATATCCTTTTCCGATAACTGCCTCTTGGTTGGACGTACCACCGGTGGTTGCGAGATCACAGGCGTCAGTGGTAGAGGCAAGGTGATAGGACACTGGTTGTAAGATAACGGTGTACTCGAGTTTGCTTGATTAAGACTACAAGACGTGCCCACCAAATCACTAAATGGATTATTCTTTCCTTCAAAATCTTTGGGTGGCGGAATAAAAGAATCAAGAGTTCCTCTAGAACTGGTCTCGTCTCCACTTGTGTCCGCAGGCGTCGAAGGTGGCAGAGGATGCATTAGATCCACAGAACTAGGCACGGACAACTCGGATATACCCGATGTTGCAGCTGGTGGTGTTGGCGGTCCAGAAACAGAAGTTGGAGGTGTTGGAGGTAAATCGGATGCTTCTGAACTCTGTGGCTTGCTCTGCATTAATGGAAAAAGAAAATGACATTATTTATCACTCTTGGATGCAAGGCAAAATCCATTCTGCGTAGTAAAAAATACGATGCGGTAGCCAATATATTATTTTTAAGGTAGACAATGGAAAATTGAATGACTATCGTATTATTTTTTATCACGTGTTTTTATACATAAATGTGAAATAATCTCACCTTCCTTTTCTTTACCTTAGCAATAGCATTTTTCAATAATATCCTTGCTTTTCTGTATCTTGCCTCTCGGTCTTCTAGCGATATTTCCTTGGTACTATCTCCACATGCCTTCTCTCTTTTCTTCTGTTTACGTAACAATCTTTTCCGTGAATTGCCTAATGCTAATAAGCGACGAATTCTTCTTTGTAGACTCAACTTAGGAAATGGGAATGATTTTTTTACAAAACCGCCGCCTATATTGCAATATCTGCAAAAATAATTTAAACTATCTAATAAAAGATCTTAAAATATGTTAGAATCTCTTTTGAATACATATATACAATAAATATATATATATATATATATATATATAAAGGGGCTAATGATAAAAAGGATTAACCTTATATTGTCTTTAAGAAAATAGTTCAATGAATACATGCATAAGAAATGATATACCTGTTTCTTAAAGATTCTATTGATTGACTGGACTCTGTTAATGGAGGTGGACTTGGACATGAACTTTGCTCTGCTTCCGAGTTTTGATAAAGTGTACCTCGCATTATGAGATGTGTAGGACTCACAGGAATTTCTACATCCTCTGCCACCTTTTGTTTTAATGCAATCAATTGTTTTGTACTTTCTGGCAAATTCACGGGACTAAAATAATTAAGTTTTACATATTATACAAATGTTAATGTATGTATGAAAATTAATAATTGGTTTTGTATTGTGTATCTATGATATGCATATCGTACTAACCCTGTTGGTGGAGGAAGGTATTGCAGTCTTTTATTACCAGCCCAACATCTACGTAACACAGAATCATCTATTTCGCCGGACATTGGAAAATTGATAAACGGAGAAGGTGGTGGCAGTCTGACACGGAGGCCCCATATTGTAGTGCGCTTCTTTATTTCTTTACCACATTTGAACCTGTTTCTATTAGTTGTCAATACTGTCAATATTGTTTCCCTGCGTACTTCAACACTGACATCTCTAATCTAAAAGAATACACGCATATTATCATAAATACATTATCAAATACTATGATTAAAATATTATAAGAATTAAAATATTAATCTATAGACTGTATTGCAATTTTAAAGACTCCTACCCGTGGTGGAAGCTGTAGGGTCAACCAGTTGTCATTTGCGTAAGGTATAATAACAGTGTCCAAATCATAATACTTTTTAGCGTTATAAACAGTCAGATTGTACAACATCAGGTGCACCAGATCTACCCACTTCATTTCTAAACGCCGAACAAATTCTTTCCCATGATTGCACATTGAACAAACAAACACATAAAATCTGCAAGAATGATTAATAATTTAAAATTGTATAAAGAAAAAAAAGCTTGTATATAACATTAAATTGTATAAAGAAAGTTTGTATGAAGTAATATATGACTGTATAAGAGCAGTCAATTCGTAGTCGGTGAGTCTCGAGTTCCCTCATCCCATGTCTTAGTTTTATAAGAGATTGATTGAAAAATTAAAAGTAGTGAATAAAAAAGTATGAAATAATAGTGGTAATCCGCATTTTCAGCGTTTTCAGTGTTTCGAGAACTCATATCTCAATAAGAATAATTTGTACATCTACATCCAAATTAAATTTGATTGAATCTTTGCTATTTTTATACTTTTACTTACCTATCACCACTGTACAAGGGATAAGTTAAGCACCTGATGCACTTTTCATGAAACCATTGTCTACAACGACCACATTGTAACATCTGTGCATACCATTCACCATTAAGTCCACAGTAACAATAAATTTGTTCAGCGTTCACTCTATGATGATTATCCCAATTTAGCATATCAGGCTGAAATTATGTTATAATGAAAATACCTTACATGTAAAACTTAATTTTCATAAATTCAAAGCATTCTCGCGCGCATATATATACAATTATATAAAATATTTAAGTAATGTAATATATTATACATCTTTAGTTCAATCTTACATCATATGGCAATTTTGTCATGTCATCTGGTGGTGGTTGAGGTTGGTCCCTACCGCTGCAAACTTTTCTGATGCTTGCTTTAACCATAGAATTTTTTGGTTCGCAAGATTCACGCATACGTGGCTGGCTATCTGTGCATCTTTTGCATATCCAGTGAGTATCTTTACCTGGCTCTGATTTTGGTATTTCTGGCTGCAAATGCGTACGTTCTTCATTTATTAAACCATATTTTATATCTCCATCAGTTTCCGCTTAATAATCCAATTCATTTCTGTAATCTCAGACATCAAGTAGGTAGATTCATGCGTACCTGATGACACATTTGGTGATAGCCACGGCCACATTTGTCGCAAACGATAATGTCATTGTCAGTCTTAGGCTGAGATTTTTTGCAAAGAACACACATAACATCCGAGTCTGGCATAGCCAATTTTGTCAGCTCTTTAAACGACGACCAGGAAGATGTGTTGTCCAGAAATTTGACAAGACATCTTTCCCTAGCCAAGTCCACCTACATAGAAATAATTTCAGTATCGTTGCATGAAGTATTGCCGCAGTAAGTATTGCTAAAAAGGAATATAAGATTGTTCGTGTACCTCGACAACTGTACCAAGGTAATATTTGCCATCTCTATGTTGAAGAACATCATCTCCATGAGAGAAGCCAACCCGCTGTTCCCTTGTGGTACTATCGGGCGCTGCCAGACTTTCCTCAGTTTCTGACATTTTCTACCCTGTTTCTAAATCACAAACATGATCACAAATATGATTATTATGTATAATCAAGTATACATTTAATAGAGATTAAGTCAAGACTTAGCTACAACAATAAGGAGACCGTATATCTTACAAATAACTCTATAAAATGTATCTTTAACCTCTGTTGTGAATTGAGGATTTTTGATAACGTAAATATAAGAGAGTACATGAAAAATATTATATTAACTTATTACAATTTTATTCCTCTCTCTTTCCAAATCTCTTCCGCCAAGTTAATCATATCAAAATGCAATATAAAAAGTTAGTTTACAATCTTTATCACGCTGCGATAGGAACAAGAAGAGAAAACGAATATACTCTTGGCTATCGGTCATTCCATGTTAACCTATACATTTAGCTAAGCTGTTAAATATACAGTTGTTAAAATCTTTCGTGGGTAAATACGTGGATTATCGCGAATACTTGCATAAATCCGTGAAAGCTTCCGAATGTAATTAACAGCGGCATGTGCGACTCGGTTCGGAGTATCACCGACGACGCTCGGGAGGCGTCCGGGCTAACCAACGAGCCGCACGCGTCCCCGTGCGAAAGTGCGAAATAAATCGCGATTCGCCATGCCCGGCCGTCGCCACCTGCCGCGACGGGTTAACGTTACACAATTCGAGGCACGGGAACGCGGTCGCACGACCATATGATCGGCATCTCATTAAAGAACAGTCCGGCGCACTCACTCTCGCCGCCGAAGGAGAGAGCGCCGCGACGCCGCTCGAAGCCGTTCGCGCGGTGCGACATACACACACGTCGGGCGCATCGGGAGCCGCGTCCGGCGAGCCGCGTTTCCTCGCTCTCGCTTCTCCGCGCGAGCGATCTTCCCCCGCGTCGGGGGCCGATCAATTCGACGAGGACGGCGCGGAAACGGGTAGAAACAGGGAGAGAAAGAGAAAGAGAGAGAGAGAGAGAAAGGGCAAGAGAGAGAGAGAGAGAAAGAGAGGCGCGGAGAGAAGCAAAGGGACCGTCAACCCCCGGGGCCCGATCGGCCTCTGACAACGGGGCGGTGACTCCCGACAGATTCCCGACGACGCTTCCGGGCGCGCGGGTCGTCGCGCGCGTCCCGGGCGCCGCGGCGTCGTAAATAAACCCCGCGGCCGGCCCCGGCGCCGCGCGGCACCAAGTCGGATCGTGTTGGATCGGGTCGTGTCGGGACGGCGCGGATCAGATCAGACCCAGACCAGGTCTGCTCCGGTCGGCGGTCCGCCCGTCGTACCTCAGCGTCACGGCCGTGGAATCACGCGCTGCTACGTGCGGGCCTCATCTTCCGATCTCCGGTCAGACGTCCGACAACACAACCATGGGGGGGCCCCGCCACGGTCGGCTCGCTCTCGCTCGCTCGCTCGCTCGCTCGCCCGCTCGCTCGCTCGGCGCACTCGCGGCGACACGACGGCGGCAAAAGCCTGGCTCCGCTGCCTCCGTATCGCGCTGCCGCGCCGATCACGACGACGCCCCGGGCACCCACGTAGGCCGGCTGCACGATCACGACACGCCCTCAGTTATCGGCATCACCGCGGCGAGCTCGGCGCACGTTCATTGTGTCCCATGGAAATTCGAACGAGCACCGTCCGCCATGTTCGGGGAAACACTTGCTGGGCCACTACGCGGATCAAACGCGCCACCGCGAGACGACACCGCGAAACGCGTAGGGACGTAGCGAGGACGCGGCGATGCCCTTCGGGAAGCCCTCCGTTCGTTTCCCTATGGAACGATCGCACTTGCAAAATTACGTTTTTCCAAACTTATTCTTTGTCATTGTATTAGTGCTCATTATTTTTTATTTTGATTCTATTTGTTTATAATAACGATTCAAATTTAGCGGTTTGTCGCAATAATTGTAATATAATATTAAACTTAACCCACACAGCACACTTTATCCTGAGGATATCCCAGAGTGATCCGGATATCTAA
>NJRP01000071.1:78624-96579 GCA_003063835.1 Aphaenogaster floridana | reverse complement strand
ACAAATGCGATTGGTCAATTCCAATGGAATAACTACTAGTTAAGTTAACTAGCCATATTTGAACTGGGCCTTAGTTAGCTTACCAAGAAGTTGGAACAACCGGCCCTAAGCAAATCGACCAATCGCAGTCAAGCATTCTCACAATATAGTAAAAATGTTTGATTGTGATTGGTCGATTTGCTTACGACCTTACGATTACGACTAAAACTTTTTCACGTACAATTTAATTTGTAATATATTGCAATAAACGTTATTTTTCTGCGTTGGAGCTTCGGAATATCGACTTCATTTTCAAACGCTAACATCCATGTTTAAACTGCCATACCGATCGAAATTTAATATATATTCGCTTACAGATTATGCTTTTTTACATATTTTTCAAAAATACGTTTGGAATATTATAATTATTTGAGACGACGAAAGAGAAAATAATTTTAAAAGTAGATATGTTCGGTTTGGTCACTTTTTGAAGAACAATATTAATCATTTTTTTTTACTTAAGAGAATTAAAATTTCATACATGAGCAATATATATACGAACTACAATAACGTACGTAAAATCCATTGTAATGAAAATAAACAACAATTACCATCTCGTCAATCTCGTGTTAGAAGCGACATTCGATTTGGAACGTGGCCCTCGATTCAAAATGGCCGGCGGTGGTCGTCATTTGGGCCTCCTGTTGCGGTACAGACATAACATAAACAATCGATATTTCGGTCGTTCAAGCATTCGGAGTAGCGTGACAAATACAAGCGGTCGGAATTATTATTTAAGAAACGGCCACCCTTGCTAATTGCATCGCCTTTGCGTAGCGCGAACACGTCAAACGTTAGAGCAGTGCGTCTTCCATAACAATGCACTCTTATCCATATCGCAGAATTGCAAAATTGCTCGATGCAGTTTTCCTCGGCAGCCTTTCGTTCACTTACCGATGGCCGTTTAGCAGCGACGGTCGACAGATTGTCGATCGAAACGTTGTCGACTGCGAAACCTTAAGCACATCTACGTGTTTCATTTATGCGTTATCATATCTAGATAGCCAAACTCGTCGAAAATAGACAGTCGCAAAGCATCTACTACTTTGTTGCTGGCAGTATGCTAGCAGAAATGTAGTAGAATCTACTAATAGAATTCCAGATAGCATAGGTGAACGTTATGAATTCAAAAAGAATTCATTTTTTAAAATTTTTATGAATTTTTATGAATTTGCGTAATCTCTTCGAACTCAAAAAGAATTCCTTTTCAAATAGTATTCTTATAGAAAAGTTCTTATTAAAAAAATTCCTTTTATATCTGCAAAAGGGCTCAGAATTGATGACATAAAAATAAATTCTTTTTGAACACTTAAGAGTGTTTTTAGAACAGAAATGGAATAGAAAAAGAATTAATTTTTTTTTTCATAATTCGGGAATTCAAAAAGAATTTTTAAAAAATTCTCTTTGCTGGGATATGATAGGCAGATTAACTGCAGAAACCGGGCGCAATCTGCCGTTCCGCAGTCATTTAAATACGATTTCGTTTTATTTAAAACGATACCATTTAAATGATTACAAAGTGATAGGTACTGTTTGATTTCGCTGGCAATCTGCCAGATTATTGTCGGCTGATTCTGCTCGCAGAATACATGCTTAATGCGAATACAGGTGATGTCGATCCACTCTGATATTCTGCTTGAATCTGCTGGCAAACTGCTAGCATACTGCCACTGCATTTTGCTTACTTGATAGTTATGCTCATGGTCGCGTTACGCGTCGCCAAGATTGATAAAAAAATCTCGACGTTGCGCGATTTCTTTCATGGAAACTTACACGTATAATGTAGCATTCTTCGGATTAACATTATATTTCTTTTGTCTGCTGATCACCCAACATCTTATCTTATTGTTGGAGTTTACTTGCCGATTGATTGGCGATTGGATACCGAACGTGCTCCAAAATCGGCTATTCAATGTTTCTACGAGAAGGAGCAGAAATCTCTAATGAAGTGATAACTATTTTACTCACGTGTTGGCGAATGAAGAGCTGCAACTTACGAAGTTGCGATAGAAGGCTTCATTTTAAACCTCACTTGACGCGTTCAGCTTTCAAAATTCTTAGATACGTATCTCCTGCACTTTTAATTTATTTACGTAAAATGAAGACTATTATATCTCTTTATACATAAAAATGTTCATTTGTTAATAACACAGAAAATGCTTCGAACAATTGAAAAAAGCTAAATATATGTACTATATAATTGTACTGTTTCAAATCTCTAGATTGTTATTATACGTTAAAGTTTAGTTTAACTAAATTCGTTGTTTTCTTTAGGGTTTCCCTAAAAATAAAGAGTGTCTTTAATACTCATTATTCTCATTAATGAAGTTATTAACACATCTGCAACTAGATTTTTGATTTTACAGAGATCGATAGTTGCACCAATTGACATGGAATAAAAAATGGAATAAAAATAAATACACGATTTATTTCCTTTGTAACTCTGACAAAGAAATAAGATTACATACAATTATACACAATTTCTCCAATAAAACCGCGCACAGACAGATCATAAATATACACAATAATTCGAAAAATGTTCAGTACCTCGTGTGCTTTTAAGTGCGACAAATATATATTTGGTAACTCGTAATATGTATATTTCATCGATTTGAAAAAATTAAATACATAAAATCCTCGATTTACACAAGTTTTGAACAAGTAGATATATATCGCATGAATCTATGGCGCTTCTCTCTCGAGCACTTTAGTATAATTAATTATGGAAAGTTAAGGGATTAAAAGGAAAGTAGATTTTAAGTGGAAGGAATTAATTCTCGCTCAATGAGTGACTACTGCGCAAATTAATTCCGACGAAAGCAAAATTTCATAAAACGAGGCTTCGGTAAATGTACGTAATAAGGCTCGTAGTGAATCTTTCATCGGACGACGTGGTAAATAAGAGTGACAAAGTGTATAGGACGTATCAAAGTTTTGATGAAGTTTTGCCCGTGGCATATCGTCGCCTTAATAAGAATTTTTCGTGATATACATCCTCTAATATTGCAGTAGGCAGCAAAGGCTCTCTTTATGGCTGTTACTCTTGAAATATAATATATACATTATAGACGAACTTAGCCTGTTACTAAAATAAAATTCACATCTACATTCTAAAATGCATGACACAAGTTTTGTTTACTAATAAAGCTTGAAAAGAAAAATACTATGCAATTACGATATTAAACGCAGAATTAATACAGTTAATTTCTTTTTGTATATTTTTTAACATTCTGCTATCACTACTCACTTTCATGTTCCTTTACTTTCTTTACTTCTTTTACGTTCCTTCAATGTAAAAAAGTCGAGTGAATGTACAATACATCAAAAATTCAAAACTATTCGTAAAAAAGAAAGAAATTTTAAATAATTCTGATTGACAATTAAGCTCGTATATATTGTACCAATTTAATTAAAAAAAGGCTAAAGCCGACACACGTCGCGAATATTTACGAGTGCGATCATGCGCGAATTCGGCTGATGCTGAATGTAGATTTCCTAGGTCCGAATTTATAGACGTTTCTCAGTTGTCAAGATCAGTCTGTCTTTGTCTCACTAACTACGTTTTACCATATATGTAACAAAGACAGACTGATCTTGAGAACTGAGAAACGTCTATAAATTCGGACCCTAGACTACTCATACTCGTCTTTCTCAGCTGGTCAACATCGCGAGTATTCGAGAGTAGTATGGGCGTCTTCTTTCAATGCGTGGGTAGACGACTGATCACTCGCAAGCATGCAGAAATAATCATGAAGATTTCCGAGCAGTCTGGGAGCAGTCCTGAATTTCTCTCTGACTCGCGAAATTTACCGACGACCAGCGGAAAAAGGGCGAACATGAGCACGAGTATCAAAATAGTCCAAGTGCCCAGTCCCACACTACTTGCAAATACCTTCATTCGCGAGTACTCGCGATGTGTGTGGGGCCGGCTTAAGATAAGTACTATTAGTAGAACATACGTCGCGGCATTTCAACGAAGAAATGTCTGCGCAATTGTATAATATTTCACGTTAAGCGGAATAAATAAATATAAATGTCTTGTACTCTGTGCAATTTGTAACTTCGAGAATTCTTACGATCGTCAGCTTGGTCGAAGGTTAACACGCAGTTGACCGTAGAAAGGTTCAACCATAGACATAGAGCATGAACTGCGCATTCCCTACTTTGCTCGTATGTGAAACAGGCTCTAGAAAAATGAGTGCGATAGCGTATAAATGCGGCCAATCTCTGTCTCTTTCTACTATTGTGATTGGTGTTGAATAGAAAGATAGATATTGGTCGCATTTTCGCTCTGTCCTTTTCAATGGAGCGGACCGATTTTCGTGTCGCAGTCCATGCTCAATGTCTATGGGTTCAACGACCTTATTATTTCCACAACCACGCGAATGCGACACGGTGTACGTTTGTGTCTATATAAAAAAGTTATACAATTATTAACAGTCAACATTCGTCATATTATGCGATTTAATATGCATCAGAAGAAAGTCTGTTTCGTTCGACAAACATTTCTTGAAATATTTTTTTATGTAACAATCGTGTTATTCGATGTAATTAACAAAAACACGGGCGTATATTCAAGTTATTAAAAAAAAACAGAATATGCTAAGCCCGTTATGTTTATCAGCGTTGCATCGCTTTAATCTAATTTTACTTCCAATTTCATTTTTACTTTAAAATCAAATTTATTATTAATTTTCGGCAGGAATGGTCAGAATTCGAACGCGCATACTTCTTCGATTAACTTGGATCCGCGCTTATCTCGATTTAGTATCATATTTTAAATGCCACATGCGTCCAACTAATTTCGAAAAATTTCTCAAAATAAAAAATGCATTCAATTTATTTGCGTACTATAAAAATCGCAACATATTTTCAAAGAAAAAGCATTTAAATACGTCCAAAACAAATACATGCTGTTGTTTTACCAAAATGATTATTATTTTCGCAACATTTTCATATTATTGATTTAAGATTATCAATCAAATCTTAATTTTATAAAAGATCTTTTATTTAAGAAAAAAAAATATTTTGACACGCAGTATGTACACAATCCAATATTTTGAATGCCATAGATAACGCGTATTCCATGATCATCATCACTTCGATAAATAAGTATTTACACAAGATACATTAAACAAAAAACGAAACATTTCTTTTAGATATTTTGTATATTAGAATATTTTAAAGCGTGTATATTCGTGCGTGTAGATATTCGGACTTATGGCAAACAACAAGATAAAATCTCAATAAAATAATAGGATAATTATTTAGATATATTATTTTCTTGAATATCAGTAATTTATCGAATATCAATGATTTAATATTTCGGTCATCAATACGTTTATCGAGAAAAGGATCGATGTGTATTTCTGAATCACAATTATTTATAGATATAAGTGGTCTAAACTCGGCTAGAGATGATTTATCTCACAAAATATTTCATTTACAATCATATACCAGAAAAAAAACATTTCCAAATCGTAGAACCTTATAAATCTTATATAAATTTAAAAATATTCTCAATCTTTTAAATATCTCTACGCCGGCTGTTTACTCTCAACATCGACAACACAAAAACACCAGATACGCCTAAATAATTAAATCTTTTTCTCTTCGACGTTGTGTTCATCTGACTTGTTGGTAACTTCAATACAGACCCACCAAACAGTTCCATATGTATAATATAAACATTATTCTTTCCCAACATAAAACCATCCTTTAGAACATCTTTTTCTTGACCGCCGTGTAGCGTTCCATGTAGATGTCGTAACCGTCCAGGTCCGCGAACTGCTTCATCTCAAAGAGGTTCCCTTCGAGCGCCAATACCGAGACCTTGGAGTCCTTCAGGATTCTGAGGGGCACCGAGTTCAGGTGTAGGCAGTTCTCCTCCAATCGCAGCGTCTTCAGTCGCGGGCAGTCCGCCAGCTTCTCGGAGATGGTGGCGATTTGATTCTGATTGAGATTGAGCTCGATCACGTGGAGGCCGGCGGCGGCGTCTGGCACGATCGTGAGTCGGTTCTTGGACAGATCCAGAACGTCCAGGTGCCTGAGGCCGCAGAACATCAGCGGGAAGTCGGAGATCTGATTGTCGGACAGATTGACCTGCTTCAAGTGGCTCAGATTCGCCAGCGACGACGGGATCGATCTGATCTGATTCGCGGCGCAGTTTAGGCCCTCGAGTTTCTCGAGCGCGCCCAGCGTGCCGGGCAACGCGGTCAGCCGGTTGTAGCTGAAGTTGAGCTGCTTCAGCAGCGTGAAGTCGCCGATCTCGTTCGGCAGCGTCGTGAAGCTGTTCTCGGATAGGTCCAGGGTGCGCAGCGTCGGCGCCAAGTCGTGAAGTTTCCGCGAGAACTTGTCCAGCTTGCACTGCGACAACTTCAGGGTGGCAGTCTTCTCCGCGGTCTCGTAGTGCCTCTTCAAAGCGGAGTTACCCATGTCGCGTCAGTGTCTCGATATCCTCGCGGACGATAAGTGCGTCGGCCTTTCCCCTATCAACGTCGTGAAGGTATTAATTTATCGTATCGTAAGAAATATCAAGTGGCGTTTTTGAAGCAGTTTTAATCGCAGTGCGTTCTCCGTCGCCCAGACGGCAATTTTTTATCTTAAATTCGGATAAGAATCGCGCTCGGATTGTTTCCAAGTTCATACAATCGAGTCTAAATTTTTGTTTTTTATATAATATGATTCTCAAAGATATCTATATATACATGTGATCGTTCATAGAAAACGAGAAAGGGTTGCGACGCGCTGTATACCCGCGTAGGTTCGAAATATTCCGCGAGGCGCGCGAATCTCGAGTTGCTTGCCGGAGCCGGAGCGTAACTTTTGCGGGGGACTGTATCACCGCCCGTGCGGCGACTTTTGCGCGGCGCTGTACCGGCGCGCGCTCCGCAGCTGTGTTCACTCCGTCGACGAGATTTCCGTAGCGCGGAATCGCCGTCGAACCGCCGCCGCCCGGGCGACGTTTCGGTTGCGGCGCGAGCGACACACGTCGCGTCTCGTTCTCGTGTCTCGCCCGCGGTACGCGGAAACGCGTTGCGGAAACACACGCCGCGACGACCGTCCGCCGTCGTGCCCGTACCGGCGCACAGGAGTGAAATGTCACGCGATTGACAGCGCGTCCGCCATAGCGGCCCCCATCCGGTTTCGCGTCCCCGCCGCCCGATGGCGGGTCGCGCGGTCGCGCGCGCGCGCGCGCGCCCGCCTGCCCGAAAAATGGCCGACAAACGAAGATGTAGCGATGCGCGTCGGGTTTACAACAGACTGAAAACGCCGCGGCAGCCTCCAGTGCGTAGTACACGATGCGGCGGTGCGCGGAAGTGGTGAGATAGTGAGATCGACGTCACCGGCGAACGACATACCGGGTTAACGATGGCCTCCACGCCGAAGACGGAGAAGCACGCAGGTAAGATAACCACTACCCGTTGGCGATGACTGAAGGGAGCGAGCGAGCGAGAGGGAACGAGCGCGCGCGCGAGAGATAGAGAGAGAGAGAGAGAAGGAGCGAGAGAGCGAGGAGAGAGCGAGCGAGACGGAGAGAGAGGGCGCGTACGCGACAAGCGTGCGAGACCGCGCGACGTTCCTACCTTCTCTCGCGGAGGGCTCCGGATCCTTCCTCAAAGAAAACGGACGTGCCGCGTCGCGCGATCGCGACTGATCGCGCTCGACGATCTTGCTTATCGGCTACCGCCGGTATCTCGAGTTGGGCCGACTTATCAAAAGTGTTGTAATACAATCGGTGGCGTTAACCCGACGACGCTACCGGATGCGAAACGTCAAAAGCATATGTGCACCGCATGCCCATTCGTGCACGCCCGATTGTTCTCCTGTTCCACCGAGAAACGGGATTTTGCCTCGCCAGGATGTCCGTCGATATTCCCGCGGTCGCTTTTTACTCCGAGAAATCCGACGTATTTACGATAATGACAGATGTCGAAGGAAAAAAAGAAAAGAAACACGATCGGCTCGCTCTCTTACGAGAAATCCCCCCCCTCTCTCTCTCTCTCGCGATCGTTTCCGCTCGCATCGGGAACAAGGTGCGTCAATAATCTTGGTTCGTCGGGCCTTGGTCCGAATCTACGCCTCGTGATTTCGTGTTCCTTCCCAATTAGTCATAGCTCCATAACTACAGGGTTGGGAAGTAACACGTTATTTGTAACTCCGTCACCGTTACAATTACTTTTTTTGGTAACGAACTGGTAACGACGTTATACTTTTTTTTATTAGTAACGGTGATGGTAACGCAGTTATATTTTTTTTGGTAACGGTAACGAGTTAAAGTAATTTTTCCCAACCCTGACCATAGCCACAGTCGAATATACCGATAATTTGGGTCAATCCATTCCAAACAATTCAACGTTATTTTCTACAATAGGAGGAAAAAAAAGAGACGATGTTTAGAAATAGATTAGAATTGGTTTAGAACGAAGTTATCCAGTCGAATAAATTGCACGTCGACAGTCGTGCGAATTTAATTGCGATTTTCTTTGAGAAGCGCTATTTAATTCAACAAGATTTGATTTCGAACGCGATACTTTAAAAGATATTTACGCAAGTAAGTGGATCTCGCTTTTTTGTAAGAACTCTGTTTCTAAGCTCTGTTTTTCCAAGAGGCGCGATCCAGCTGTTTTCACAAGCTGCTGGCAAGCGCGCCGCCCTTTATTTGCGAAGCTGCAAGCGCGCGAAAAGCGTTGGAATGTCGCGAAAGGAGCGAATCTTAAGAGACATCAGGCCCCTTGTCTACAATGCGTATTTAAGGCGTTAAGACTTAAGAAATTGACCAATCGCAGTCAGTTATTCTTCTCATATACGACTGTGATTGGTCAATTTCTTAAATCTTAACGCCTTAAATACGCATTGTAGACAAGGGGTAAATGTAAAAGCGACAGTACAATTCTGCGCTATATTTGAGAAACTCGTAACTGACAATGAGCAACTAAAATTTTTTGTTTTTATTATGTTAATTATCGTACAACTCAAGGTACAACTCAATTTTTAATATGTGATCTTGTTGCAATTCATAAAACAATTTGTCACGTTGATCTCATTTGACAAGAGATGGCTCATGGAAGAATTGAAATAAAATATCAAATTGGGCGGCTAAACGGCGATTTAAATGTCTAGCTGCACGGAGAAAAAGTTAGGGTTGCCACAGCAGAATAATGTTATTTTTCGCCCATCCATACAAAAGGGTTACCATAGTACCATACGGAAACCATAGTATTCTAGAAGTGACCTATATGGTTGCCCCAACCTTAGCAAGAGTAGCTGCTATATGGATGTTACAACCTTAATGATTATTTATAGATACAATTCCGGCAACCATATCCTATCTGGATAACATATATATAACTGTGGTTGCAGGCTCGCAAGCTTTATCCATTATTATCCACAATCATATCCACAATAATATATATATATATATATATATATATATATATATATGCACAAGAAGGATCACAATATAACACACTTTATTTTATTTGAAAATTCTTTGTGAGTTGGTGATAATACTGCTGCTTATCTATTCTATTGTTGCAGTAGAATTCTCTGTGGCGTACAACTATATTCTATAGACAAATATATAAGTATGAAGCCAATACATTCTATAGATTTCTTAATCATACTATATTTGTCTTGCAGACCACATTAGAGAGATAACAATAATTCTTTGGTTGAAGCAACCATATACAAGGTGTCCCATGGGATTATGTTGAAACCAATCAGCTGTCATTTGCAAATGCATGTAGTTATTGACATGGCTAAAGCTGCATTGAAAAAAGGAAAGTCTACAATTTTGAATGGGTATAAATTGAATTTAACAGAATGTTTGCATATCAGTGTATTTATTCATGAAAAATATGCTAATATTTAAGTAAAGTTGAGTAAACTAGTGATAAATATTTTCGAAGTGCGCACCATTTGAATCGGTATAGAATTCAATTCTTTTACGAAAACTCGATATTTTAAGCGCTTGAGCACCTTTCCGAATGGATGCATTTGGATTTTGTTCGAAATAATTCTTAACCTTGTCAATATTTTTTTCTACGGCAATAGATGCAGACGGGCCTGGCAAATCATGTCTACGGTCTTGAATTGTTCCATATTGCATGAAATTATCGATAATTCTGTCAAAAACAACACAAAAATTGATTTTAATGGAAATTTATTGCCGAAAAATGAAGTAATGTAACGCATAAATCTAAATAAATGATCAATTCTAGCCTCTTAAGTGTCGTTTCGCTCGTAACTTTATGCGTTCCGTACTTAGAACGAAACCCCTTAAAAGCACTGCTATATATTTTTCCTCTAGAAAAGAAGCACTCGATGAGGTAAACCTTTTCTTCCGTAGTTAAATTATTCATTTTGAAAAGTGCTCGAACTTGCTTCTACCACAGCCAAAATAAAATTGCGAACCTTCAAATAGTTGATCGTTAACTGTAAGACCCTATCTGAAGTCACGGAGGAGCGTACCAACTCTACAGTTTCAACACAATCCCATGGGACACCCTGTATAAGGATATTCTAACGAAATGTTACTTATCGTAAGAACTACAGTTGTGAGAACTGTATAGATGGGCATATTTTGACAGTTATATTCAATGTAATATCAATATAACTTGAATTTACATACATTTCTTTTCCAATCGAGAATATTGTTATAACAATCATAGCCATTTTTTCCGTGTGATTTTTGGCTTCAAGGCCGTTTCCTCTTTTTCTCGTGGAGCATTTTCAGTGCAGAATCGTATTGGCGATAATAACGCCAGCCAGAGAGAGTGGAGTGTGTCAATAAACTTTACACGCAGGTCCAGGCAGACCCTGGATCGTGATTCGAACAGCTGGCCATGTCACGAGCCTTCCGTCCCACAATTCGCCCCTTTCGAACAAAGACGTACTCCACCCTGCCCCTGTCCCTGGCCGACGACTGTATTTTTCGTGCCGAGTCCTTTCTTCCTCTGTCCTTGTGAACGCCCCTCTTTCTCGGGTACCCGCGAACACGTCCCTCCCCGTGCATTTCTCGTTTTGTTGTCGTTCCCTCTTTTGCACGCGGCGTTCTTTTGACTTCACGCACATCCGCCCGCGGCAATCCTTTTTCAAAACCACAATTCTTCGCTATCCATAAGACATAACTTAGATTCCCGGGATTCGAAACAAATTGCAGCTATTTGAATACTAGGTACAAGAAAAAGTAGAATAAAACTATCTTATTAATTGCCACATTTTTATTTTTATTTGGTGACATTAAAAATGATTAATGATTAATTAATGGTGCAAAACGTAAAAAATCGTTGAGATGACAGTTAATGGGTTAATTACGTTTTAGGTAATGTCAATTAGTAATCAAATGTAACTTTCAATTCCTTCAGTAGATAGTTTTCCAGGGAAGAAGATATCTACAGATGAGATTTGTTTCGACACTACTGGCCAGTTTTATTAAAAATGCGTCACTACGTTTCGACCGTGGATTTTGGTCCTTATCAAGTGAATAAATTAAACGTACATGTATAGATCATACACTATTACATATCATGAAAATGACAATGTGCCAACAATGTATCAGTCCAAAGAACTAAAACGGACAATTAAATAAAGTCAATAATAAGAAAAAATCTAGTTTAGATTTTTACAGTAGCTGGATGTTTTAGTACTTTGAATGTGCAATACTGATTTATGAATGTGTAAGTTTAAACTCTCCGTTGAGTATTTGACGTACTCGGCGTACATGCTATTGTAAAAATTGTGCATTGTACTCCTATTTTAGATTTGTTGTCAATATTGTCGATATTTCAGATTTGCGAGATATTTCATTCTTGTGTCTTTAAAATTTCTCGTTACATCTCCGTTATACCATCCGTACGTAATGCCGAAAGGAAAATATTGGAAAAACATCCATTTTTCATATCGCGGGCAAGTCCGCGTGTCGCATACAGAATCGCAAATTTCTACTAGAAGCGGATAAACGTCGGATCTATTGGACGATTAGATTTTGATAATACGCAACGTAACAGGTGTAGCTTATCAGAGCTGATACGTTCAATCTCGAAGGGACATGTGACGGATAGAGGTACTTAAGCAAGGGCGGTTTGATCAATTTGCCGGATAAAACTAACGACAATTAACGACAATACCTCATCTGCTCCGCGTAATTGCGTTTAATTCGAGTTGATCTGTTGCTGCTCCAATCGTAACGCGTTTGTCGGTTTGGACGTTGCTTTTTTCGTTGCTTTATCTATACATTTCCTCCGTTAAATGAATTGGTTCGCATTCAATCGCTCCGAGCGAAATGTGGAAGCATTATCCTGTAATTTGAGGTTTTCGAAGTTTTAATCGATTTTAAAAATACGGAATAAATTTCATTATATTCAGAAATAGCTGTCGATGGAAAAAATCTCCGATATTTTTATCGCTTGCGGCCCTGGCGATTGTCGAGTACGTTTCACCTGAAATCTCGTTTTGACAATGAAATATCTCTCTCTCTCTCTCTCTCTCTCTCTCTCTCTCTCTCTCTCTCTCTCTCTCTCTCTCTGAAATAGGAATACTATATTATATTGTGATTTTATTGGCCGGTACCACGAGCGGGATCAATAGTAAATCTACCGCATAGCCGCGACGTAGTCTCCGCTGAATGGCGGAGTCATTAAATTTCCAACTAGGAGAGGGTTAGATAGTCGCATTGAAATAATTCTATAGTGGCAAGTGTGCCGTGTTGTGCGGGAAACGTATGACAACGCTGCGCGATGCCATTGAATGCCGTCGGCGATGCCTCGTCCTGAGATTCGAGTAAATCTTACGGCGAGAGGCGAAGTGACGGGAGAGCGGAAGGTAGAAGCGAGATCGGGATCTCGTCGGATCCACTTCATCTCGTTGGATCCTTCGCTTCTGTTGCCATTGTGCCCATTATTGTCTTTGTACGCTGCTGCTTTAAACCGTGCTGCAGCCTAATCCGTAAACTCCCTCCCCCCTCTCTCTCTCTCTGTTACTGCGACGGCGAGAAGCTTCCGCTAATATCCGTTGCTAAAAGCCTTCGTGTGCTCGTAAAATAAAAATTCCCGAAATTCACGCCTCCGTTCCTAGATGAAAGATAGTACTGTCCATCGGATAACGAATCGTTCATATAAATGCGAGAATGACGAACCTTCCTACGTATGATGAAAACGGTAACGTGCGACTCGCGTGTCTTTATAATTGTTCATAAGACAAGCTTAATGATTTCGAAGCATACATAATGAACGGTTAATTATATGTATAAAAAGATGTTACGAGTACGGTAATGAATACTGTCTCCGAATAATTTATGAGCATTTGCAGAAAATCGACAACATTGCTTAACAAAGGGAAAAAGGATTTAGCTGAGAAAATTGTTAATATATTTAATAAGTATATTTTTAACCGGAAATGAATATTCATTTGTATGACGAAATAATTATGTAGCATATGAAGAACTGGCTTTAGAATGATTTTCCGCAAAGTGTTTATCTACAGCAACATATTAATGGTTGTTGCTGTATATTTTTATTTTAATACGGAATCTTGTAGATATTTCAATCGTTAGTGCGAAAGAGAGATACATGAAATCTAGTATACATATAAAAAAATGTTTTCAAATGTTAGAATGGTAGCAGAGTTGCAATTAGCAGTGGTATGCGGTGGAACATGCTTTCCTCGATGAACTCCATTACCGCAATTATTGCGCTCTATAAATTTTCATTAGTGTGACGCGATATCAAAAGAGTACAAGGAATGCTTGAAGATTAACGGAAACGAATTCGATCTTCCGCTTCCTTGCAACCCCCTACCGATGGATTGCACTTAAAAATTATCAATATTAATTAGCATGCAAAACACGATCATAAAATATCTATTCCGAAAAAGAAATTTCTTTTAGCACTCGAGTTTCACGATCAGGCGAATGATATTATATAAATCCCGTTAAGATCTTTAGTTTGCAGGAAGCGATTTAAAAATTATGATATGTTCATAAAATCATGATTTCCATAAAGTAGATGCTAATTAAATAATATGCATGCTAAAATCGCTTCTCGGTCTATAAAAGACTTTCGCGATCTCTGTATACTATCCTTGCGCTTTCATTTTTTCTTAATAAGTTTAGCCGTTGAGCCTTTTTCCGAAAGACTCGAAGAGGTTATTTTAAATGTGATTCGCAATTTGATATTGCGAAAAACATCGATAATGAGCGCAAACCGTATGTACAATAAGTATGTTAAAACAGAAAGGAGACGTTCTTTTTTGAGGTACGCTTTCTTAATTTTTTTGTTTTCAATAATACAACGATAAACACTTCACTGAAGCCATACCAAAGTCCATGCCAGGATCGCAAAAGCTTTCCTTAAAAAGATCGTTATTACGCTCATTCTTGCGAGGCGACCGCGGTCGCATCGCAATATTTCGATTTCATTCTGCGAACGACTATTGCTTCGCAATATTCCTGCGGCACACACGTGATTTAGCGCCTTTATTGGATTCGATCTGTCCGCGCGAGTCGTTTAGGAACCGCAATCATGCGCAGCCAGCCTTCCGTTCCTCCGGCAGTCCCGATCTGCCAATATCTATGCAAATCCGCGGCCGAGTGTTACAAGCCTCGTGTCAACCAGGCCGATGATGCAGAGCCCGTGCCAGAAACACGCATTCGCAACGCCAACGCCGACGGTGCACATCGCGGTAACGTTAACTCAACGATTCATTAATATGCAATCGTTTTCGCGTTACGCCGCGACCGCGTAAAACACAAAAAGAGGAGAAAAAACGCACGTGTTAAAACTGGTTCATGCACGTGTTACCGTTCATCCTGCTCGATCTGCAAGTGCCACGATTTTTCGTCCCGATTTCGTTCTACATATCGTCGCGATTTTGAAACGGTTACGCAGAGGCAGAAACGTGAAGTGCCTGCTGTTAATTCGTAAAAATATTTTGATTTTATCGATCATGTATTCTATTATATTTATGTTTTAAATTTTAGATGCATTCTATGCGATGTAAAGACAAATGGCATGGACTAAGTTGTTTGACATGGATATCCATATTTATTTATTTAAAATCAAAATGACAATGAAACGTTTCGAATTTTTGGCTAGCTCTCATTGGCGCTTGTTTTATCGTCAATGTCTTGTGACTTAAATAGAGGAAAAAACTGATTAGTCAAGAATAATATTGTAATAAAATGTAGAAAAAGTGCATATATATATTATATATATATATTCTAGGTTACTTTCGTACACGCGCACTTGGATATCTCGAGAGATCCATCGAGGCTGCGAGACGCGAGCTATTCACTGTCGTTTTCCTATGCGAGCCAATTCAACGTGCAATGGCGATGACAATACTAGTCTTAACGTCAGCATGAGCGATACTTCTTCTCACACACTAACACAATGCAAGTAACGATGATAGTAATAGTCTCGCGCGAGATCTTTACAAAGATTATGCAATAAACACGCTATCAAGTCTTTGTTTTTAAAGAAAAACGTGACATAGGAATATACAACTTTTAGATAAGCATCTATGCTTGGCTCGTTAAAAAATCTCAAGTACGATACTGGCAATTACTATTTCGATATGTACACTCAAATCACAATTTTCGAAAAAGAAAAGAGAAAATTTACGTGTGAAGAACCGAATGAAATGGTCCAAATAGAACGTCCTCGTTTGCCAAGGATTTTCGTCAATCTGTCGTTCAGCGTTCACGAATTAATTCTCGATAGTGAAAAACATCGGTTCGATCTCAAGTACGATACTGGCAATTACTATTTCGATATGTACACTCAAATCACAATTTTCAAAAAAAAGAGGAAACGATGTATGTTTGAAGAACCGAATGGAATGGCCTATATAGAGCGTCCTCGTTCGTCAAGGATTTTCGTCAAGGATTTTCGTCAATCTTCCGTTGAGCGTGCATGGATTAATTCCCGATAGTGAAAAGCATCGGTTCGAGAGACGTTGCTAGTTTGCGAAGGTCCGCAAATAAATTGTGTCTTCGCTGCCCCGCTCGTCGGCTCGGTCTCGTATCTCGAAATAAAGAGCGGAGCGTAAGAGCCGGCCTCTCTGTACGAGGTCTTTTGTCCCTCTCCTTCGTTAACCCTCTCACCACCGTCACTCCCTCCCTCACACGTCTTTTACTCGTCCGTTCCTCTCTCTCCCTCTCTCTCCCTCTCTCTGACCCGTTAAAATAGACAAGGCTTCTTTCCCGGCCAAAGTCGCAGATATTACCGGCCAATCTTGCGCCAACGGCCTGTCTGCGAGAACGACAGTTCACCTCGGATCCGCGACGAAGTTGGTTCTCTAACCCGCGGCGACGCGGACTTGTTCGCAACTGGATCTGTCCGGTCCAGATTTACTCTCTCGCAGACGTAAACAGTCATTTCGAATCCCGCCGGGACGATATACGTTTTGGAATTCTCCAGTGAACTCGCCGCGTTGGTGAAATTCTCTTCTCTTTTACCTCAACATCAACTTTAAACTAATTAATTATCGTGACATTTAGCAATAACCAAATGCAATTACTTGTCTTTATATTTATCTTTTTTAAAGTTATTTTTTTATTGACATCGATTTAACTTCCTGAATGTCAATGCGACGTGGTACGACGTCGAGGAGCACCAGGACACTGAATGAGATAAATATAAGATAAAGACTAGGGAGAATAATCGATTGTTGCTATTATTCCGTTTATTGATAATGTTAAAAATATGAATGGCGCGACGATGTTCGTAAATGCGACAGTGCATTTCTAAGCGTGTGAGCGTCGGAAGCGGATAAAAATCACGCGGAGGAACGTGTCTCAACGCGTCTGTTAACAGTGATGTGTAAAGGGCATCGAAATGTCAATTCGCCACTCAGTGTTGCGTATGGTAATTGCGTGCAGATTAAGTGGGTGTTTACCGCACGGCGTTGCCAGGCATTTAAAAACGACGTTCGTGACACAGGCGACGACCCGGACATCTTTTCCGCGTGCTCTTTGCAGAATGCGTGACACGGCGCGGCGAGGCAGCGGGAACGCGATCCGCCGCGGCGCAGCGCGGCTTGATTAATTACTCGATTAAATGGGAGGCAGTCGAATTACGGAACGCCGATTATGGACGCGATACTCGCGCAGCTTAATCGCCCCCCTCGTTGTTGCTTACCGTATAATTGATGTGTGTGATCCGAGTGGAATTGGAACAACGTAGCTAATCCGTCTCTTAATTACTTCGCGCAGGACGATTCGTAACTGTTTCCCTCCCGTGAAACTTCGAGACCAGTGATGTCCCACCGTTTAACATCTCATCTGTCAGACGAAAACGCCTAACCGTCTGTGAAGTTAACCCCCGCGCGATTTCTGTATTCTATTTTTTATTAATTAATTGAATAGTCTGCTGAGACGATCAATAATACGTATGTCAAGGAAAAGTTCGTAAAAGACATTGATCGAGCTGACGCGACCAATTATTAATCGTAACTGACCGAATACAAAATCCAATGTTAAATTATTTATAGATCGAAATATTCTGTTAAGACCCTTATTCTGGTTTGTCGGGTAAAAAAAAATAGATTTTTTTTTATTGCGTTTTCGTAAAGTTGGTAATCTTGAAAATATATTGCCAAAACCGTTCATAGAAATAACGTTAAATAACGGAGTTATTCACCGTAGTTAAAACTTTAAACGCGTTTTTCTCAAAACAGTATTTTTCAACCGCGTTGATATAATATCTCGGGAACTAATCGTCCGATCGACTTGAAATTTTGCGTGTCCACTCAGTATATGTTCTTTCATTACTGGTACTAGGATATTTGATTTACGATTATTTTATTTTGTTATATATATAAAAAAAATAAGTCAAATTTGTGAGTGAAAATCGCACGGAAAAACCAATAAGGTTGCCACAACCACAATAATAGTAACATTTGGTACAGCCACGT